>JBDFRD010264073.1:0-10941 GCA_039654405.1 Bullina lineata
CAATCAGTAAACATTGTTTTTCGTCGGTCGTTAAATTTGGCAGTGAAAGGGTTAAACAGAAACAAAAAAGAGTATAGGTAAATAGCATCAAATCCATCAAAACTTCTGCATCTTCACCAGTGCTTTTTTAAATTCAAATTTACTTTAATGAAAATGACTTACTATGTTTGAGAGGTCTTAAGGTTGTTTTTATTTCTTTTAACAAGACAGATAGTTCACTTGTAATGCACAGTTCATGATTTCACGAATGCCTCAAGGAAGATAATCTTAACAATGTCCACTATTTTACAACATTGTTTCCCTTTACTTTGAAAAGCTAAAAGAGTAACTCCAATTAATCTTTTGTAGTATGGCATTTTTCAACGTGACATCATCACAAGTAGATTAGGAAAGCCATCGACAGAATAATCCTAACTAACAATAAATGGAATTCAATAAATCCAATGGACAAAAAGATACATTAGAAGGAAACCTTGATCAGGAATGGCTACCATTCAACCCAAAAAGTAAAGAAAAACCAAACAGAGTTACATACCTCTCACAGCATAGCCATCTTTGATGGAGGCAGGGAAAGGCGGAAGGGGATCAGCAGCTTTCACTGACTGTGCCAGGTAACGGTTCAAGGCATCTGAAGTGAATAAAGGTGTTCTTCTTGTAGTTTTATTCATTTGTTCCTGGCACTCATTGATTTAGCTCTGAAGTCATTTCTACCTGAATTGTTCCCCATGCATTACCATCTTGAATAACATTATGATTTGTTATTGCTTTGTAAATTGATGAAGAGCTTCCTTACAAGGAATATCAGGGTTTTACTTTTTCCAGCAAAACTCAAGCTTGAATAAAATTTCAAATTTATACCTTCTATTATTTTTCAACTTCCTCAATTAGACCACAGGTTATTTTGGAATTGACTTGTTATAAATAAGCAATTTTCTTTCACTGTGTCAATCTGAGACTTGAAGGAAGTAACTACTTGACATAAGAAGCTACAATTTCAGTATGAATGAAAATACAAAGCCATGTCTTCTCTTTGCATCTCATCAACAATGAAACGTACCCTTTATATCAACTTGCTCCACTGACAGTACTGGAGTATTCTCCATCACCATCTTGACAGCTTCTTCCACACTGTACATGTGGTAGGGAGACTCGCGAGGTCTCAAGGCAACTTGTGATGCATTGACATGGCCTAAAAGTAAAAACAAGGTAAAAAAACACAACTAAAAACTGGCCAATTGCTCAATGTTGTCATGGAAATTTCTTGTATACCTCAATTTAAACCACATAATAAATTCCCTTTAGACTTTTTATACAGTTAGCAGAGGTCAGTAAATGAGGACCAATTCTAGAGAAAACATTGTCTATTACTGGAGAACAAAGCCTGTGTCCCTGCTGACTTGGTTATACAGTGACTGACTTTCTATGAGAAGACATCTGTTTATGATTACACAGTTATGACTATCTAGGGGGAAAAGGTATTTGTGAATTTATATGGTAACTGATTTACTCTTAAAGAAAAGTGCTTGCAACTGTAAGGCTATCAACTTACTGTGGGTAGGAGAATGATGATGGTGATGATGACTGTTGCCAGATTTCCTTTCATGATCGGAATGCGATGGAGGATGTGGAGAGTGGCTGTGGCTGTGTCCTTGGGCATGGAAGTGGCTGTGAGTCCCATGTGACTTCTGCCTGTCCTTGTGCTCCGACTTCAACAGGGACCAAACAACGTGGAATTTTAATGCAGAAAAAGCATGACCGCATTTGACATGGAATTTATTACTCAGAAGGGCAATGGAAATAAATTAGGGACAAGTTGTTTTAAATACATACACAATTGGTTACAAGCCTATGAAAAAGTGTAATGCTCTTATACACTTTCAAATACTTAATCTAAATATGCACAATTTTTCAAGAAGTAGAAAAAAATCTAAAAATATATATATATACATATACATAATGTAGGACAACATTAAAATTCAAAAAATCCTTTTACATTAGGGAGAATTAATAATCTTCTCATATTTTTTTTCACATACACAGTATTCTGGTAAACAATGAAAAAAAAAGCAACAAATCTCTTGTAAAAAAAAAAGAAAGAAAAAACATAAATAAAGCACAATCTTCAATAGCTGCAAATGAGCCGCCAAAACATCAGGAAATAAAATAAAAAGTGGATTTGTAAATGATCCACAACACCAATGACAATTTTATATTATATGACAAAATGTATTTTTCACTCCATAAACATCATTTAGGTTCATTGCTCATTGATGAATGATGTGCAAGTGCTGCAGTTGCTTCTTGATAAGTTGGCAGAGGCTCAGGAATGGAGACATTATCACCACTTGTTGGAAGAGAAAGTGACCCTGAATCTATAGAACTGCAGGACTGCAAGGAACTCTGGAAATCAGGCACTGCCGCGAGTGACTCCAAGATAGTCCTTTGAAAAGCCAGCTGATTTGCATTTGTCATACCCTCCAGGGAATCCTGCAGGTTCGGGAAGTGGGGAGGGCTCTGAAAGTCTTCTGGGGGAGGAAGCAACAGTCCCAGGTCGCAATTGCTCAAGTTCATAAGGTCCGTTTTGCTAAGGTCTTCAAAATTAGGAACCTGGGTGTGGTTAGCCTCGTGCAGAATGTCGCTGAGTGTGTTGGCACTAAGGAAAGGCTGTTGATACACAGACAGAGGGGGCTGCCCCTGAGGAGCAGATGCCGCTGATGTTTCTGGCCTTTCAACAAAACCAGAGCTCAAGCTATGGACATACGTTTTGTCCTCATTTTTCGTCAGATCTTCCTTTGGCTGGCTGTTTTGAGCTCGGGAATACCCGTATGGCTCTACACTTATCCCATAACTTCCTGCATTCATATCTTCTGAAGCATTGTTGGACATGTTCAAATTGTTTCCACAAGCACTTGAAGATCTTGAAGAATGGTGGACTAGTTCGTTATCTGTGGTAGGTGTTACCAGTTTTAGTAAAAGTTCAGATGCTGTTGATGAAGTTTCAGTAAAAGATGGTGGCCTATACACATGACTGCTATGGATATTATTTTGACAGGCTTCTCCTTTGGTAAAATCTGCAGCATCTACTGTGCATTCAGCATCTAAATGATCAGTGCTAACAGCATGACCAGTGCATGCAGTCGCACTAGCAACCTGTCTTTGTTTCAACTGAGGAGCCCCATCATAGCATTTAGAGATATGTGCTTGACCTTTAGATCTGGTGACCTCCCGTCTACGCTTTAAACTCGACAGCATCCTAGAGATTCTCTTTTTGCTAGGGATCATTGGATTCACCAAAGATGGCAAGACAAGTCCACTTTCCAAGTTTTCCTCTGCTCTTCCGTCCAAGAATGTTTGAGAGGAACAGCTACTGCCCATCTGACCCGTACTGACGTCTCCTGGTTTGGTTGTTTTATCAGACTTTTTTCTGTTAATTTGCCTTGGGCAGTGTGTGGAATTAGGATGTGGAGTCCATGTGACTCCACTGCCAGGTGGAACATGAGAGCCACTGATGTGAACTCTCCAGGTTGAAAGGTCACTAAGAAAGAGTTTCAGATTGACCATGAGGCTGCAGTTGTGGCGGTCCTGCTTGTGCAACATTCCTTTGCAATCTGAAAAAAATTAACAATATTAGTTGTTGAAAGGCCAAATAATATATTATTATTCAGTATGAGTATGAGACAAGTGGCTAGTCAATAATAATTACCATATTTTTCAACCCTTCACATAAATAACCTTCTACATACATTATAACACAAATAAAAACAAGATTATTGTAACAAATTGCATTCTGCCAGGTGTTACAGGAATATGGTCTCTTTAACAGCCATCAAATCAAATAATTAGAATATATGTTACACAAATATAAAATATAATCTTTATCATGGCATAGTAAAATGAGTTTGACATCACAACAAGCCAAAGCAACAGGTACAATGTTGTAGCACAGGGGTCTATTTTGCTAAATTTAAAAAAATCAGTCTTTTCTTTAAAATAAATGAATATACCCTGTAATACTGTTATCCCGATTAAACGTTTCTTAACCTTTATCATCTTGTATTCATAGTCTGCTTATGAAACACTAATTTTCACAAGGCAAATGAGAATGGATTACCAACATATAAACAAAACAAAACAACCTTCCTTTAAGGCCAATGAAGCCCATAGAGCCAGAGCTTATCCCGGTTTCTGTAGCGTGAAGCTGAACAGAGTACTTTTACATCATCTCCTAGACAGGACGCTAGTCTGTCGTAGGCTTACTTTCCCATCAGAATATGCTGGTACACATTTCGCACGTGGATGGGAAGAGGAAAAGAGGTGTAAAGTGTCTTTCCCAAGGACACAAGACGTTCACCTCTTGGATTCGAACACTGGACCCCTTGGATTAGGAATCCAACACTCTGACCATTAGGCTACCGCGCCACCCTAAAACAAAACATAAATGTGTCATAAATAAAAACTGAAACCCATTTATAACACAGTTCACACAATCATTTAAGTTTGTTAAAAGAAATGGATTTCAACGACAGATACTTACTGTTGGTGCATCTTCCAAACGCACCACACTTGCGCTTACAGTTCCCATGTCCAGGGCACCACATGTACCAGTTGACCACATATCGGTCGCGTCGTGTGGCTCCATGCACTTCCATCTGCTCTTGTTTCCCTTCAGACGTCAGCTCAAAGTAATCGTCAAGCTGGTTGCGCTCAAGAACCTCCTTCCCCCTCTTCCAGCTCTGACTCCCTTCAGGGGTGTTGTTCTGTCGGCACAGCCTGATGACCTGTTTTTTAATTTCTCGTTTTCCTTTATGAAGGGTGACGCCTTCCAGTAAAGAATGTTTCGAGATAAAGTTTTTGAATTTCTGCCCTACGGGGACGTAAAGCAACTCCCCATGTTTCTGAAGGTTGTAAATTTTCGCCGTTTTAATCTGAGCAGGCCAAGAAGGTTTACTACTCATGCTTCCGTCTTCAGACGTGGTATTTTCTGTCAAGAGATCATTGTTGCTGCTTTCAACATCATTCTTCTTGGACCATCTAAACAAATGGTCTTCTTTTTCTGTTTCTCTAGCAATCTGCTGGTCCACGAATCTTTCACTGGAATACACAGCTGAAGTTTCTTGTGATAAAGCCTTGACATTTTGCGAGAAAGTGCTGTCCCTATCATCTAAAAGCCTCTCATGAGTAGAATGATTATCTGGAAAATAATTGGCATAAGAATGTTTGGTCGATGTTTCTGAGAAGTTCCCTATTTCAGGGAATACGACACCATTGGTTTCCTGGGCATTGCCAATGTTAGCCATTTCTTCCTCTTCAGGGATATCATGACCTGCAGTAATTTCATTTGAAACATCCACAGAGGAAGACACTCTTGCATCTACACTCTCTGATACAAAAGGCTGTTTTTGCTCTTTACAACAATTCTCCCTGGTATTTCTCTCAAGCACTCTTACAGATTCTAGTGCATCGTGTTCAGAAATCTGACAGCAATCTAGGGATTCATCATTTTTGCTGCTCTGTGTTTCTTGGTGCCTGAAGCAAGGGAGATAAATCTGAACAACATGTTGCTGCTCTGCACCTTCTGGAACCCGTATTTCTCGTGTAGAGATGGCATCTCTATCCGATGCCAGTATCGCTCGATGGTTTTCAGATTGAGTGAAGCTGTCACATTGTTGAATCATTTCTCTTTCCATTCTTTTACTTTGCAGAAATGGCAGCGAAAACTTGGAGGAATCTGCATATGAGGGAGCCTCATCTGATTCTCCATAATGACTAGCTTGAGCATGTTCAATCCATGAACTACTTTCACTTCTATTTTCACTCGTAGATGAATACAAATCACAATTTTCATAATTTTTCACAAACTGTTCTCTTTGTTGCACCTGAGACATGCTCTGTCTTGCAGGAGGCATATATTTATTAAACGAATTATGCCTCTCCCACATTTTCACCACTTCATCAGAACTTACTCCTGACACAGTATCTAGCAAACTGGTTCCGCCAGATTTTGAGGGAAACATTTCAGATAAAGCTGCATCTGTGCTGGTGCAGTTTGTAGTAGTTAATGTTGGGTAAGCGCTGGATGTTTTCATGAGCGACTTCACAGAAGACAGTAAAGAGGCCAAGAGGTTTGACTCAGACAGCTCCTGCTTTGAAGGCCTGCTGGAGACTGAGTTCTGTTGTGTGGCAATAGAAGGAACAAGTGGAGACGGACTGAGGTTGTGCACACATGTACTTGAAAGCATAGGGCATGGAACAGTGGCTGTGTTAGCATGGGTAGTAGTAAGGCTGTGTGCCATCCATTCTTGACTTTGATCAGAAGCCTGGCTTTCTTTTAGAGTATGAACCTGGGGAATAGTTGAAAGGGTCAAGAAAATGGAAGGAATTTATTTTTTTTTACCTTTATATTCAAAGATGAACAAAAGAATGCACTTGTATTTTCTTTTACTGTCAACGATTTTTGAAAACACTGAGAGACAAATGCAGTTATTACGCTACATATCATCGGGGGGTGGGGCCAAATTTATTTAGCTTGTCTGTCAAAAATGGATTCACAAACTTGTTCAAAAAGTATTAATCCATCACTTCAATGATTCACATGCCAATGATTAGAAACACAACACAACGCACTGAGTACTATTCTATTTTTATATTTAATTATATTATTTAAAAAACAAAAATAATAAAAAGAATCCATTGCTTCACAGAACCTACCTCTTCATGCCTTGTAAAATGACAGCTATGTTCCTTTCTCTAGATGGATCACCACAGCAGGATCAAGCTCAAAATCATGCAACAAACATTCTTGGTCAACATTTCAAAATACAGCATCAATGCATGCTGCATGCAAAAAAACGAAAACAAAAAACAAGAGCACTCCGAGACTGGAAGGGGCTTATATAATAAAGGAAAATGAATTTAGGGTCAACATAGTCAACGTTGCTTGGGTCCAAAGTTTAGTAAACACACCCTCTGCTTTTTCTTTCGTTGGTAAGAAGAGTTAAAAATTAAATGCCTAAATTTTTACTCAATCATTTTCTTCATAATCTGTACTCTATGGTAGTTTCATACTAAAAGTAAAAGAATATAAAGCTTCATATTCATTTTCTTTTCATTTAACTTTTTTAATATTATACGAAAATCAGAAGTTTGGTTTACAAATATCCTGCTATCAAGCGCATCTGTCCACATTTGTTATCATAATAATATGACAACGCAGGAATGTCTTTTTATCACTGTTTCGATCAGTTTGATTGGTTCATATTCTTGTGTTAAGCTAATTACATTAAGTGTTACAGCATAAATCGTGAGTATCTAAAAATAAGAGGTACCATTTGATATGTAACTATTTGAATTTATTTTTATTTTTCCTAACCTTAACAATAATCTACTGGAGCTATGATGAATATTTCCTTCCAGAACAATATATCTCTAAACAAACTGAACCAATTTCCCCTTAGAGAGGGAAGAATGAAGAAAATAACAGCAACATCAGAAACATTACCATATTCTCCCTAAGTATTGCACAAGCCTTAATGAGTTCAAAATCTGAAGCCTTCTGGGGGAAGAATATTAAAAAAAAAACTAATATGAGCAAGAAAACGCTAAAGATGCATCTTTCATCCTAACAAACTACACTTTGATTCAATGAAATCTGTACTAGCTCAGCTCTCATCAATTGCATTTAAAAACAAATTAATAACAATGAGTATGGAAAAATCAACTTTAATGCTCCTCAGACTGATGTAAGACTCATTTAAATGATGCATTCTGACATGAGTTCAGTGTTGTCTGAACATGTTGTTTGCTAATATTCTCTAAAGAGATGTGAGCGAAACAACAAAGTTGACTTAGTCATCAAGCTCATGTAATAGTTAAAGTGGATAAAGGCTGCCGGGAAGGGGAAAAAAATCAAAGTGATAAATACAAATAAAAAGAGCTATCCGGAGGAATACAAAGACAAACCAAAATCTTTGTATTCTTCGGGATAGTTCTTTTATTTGCATTTATCACTCCAGAGTTAGACAAACACTATAGCTCGCACTGTTTTTTTGCTTGAATGAGAAATCAGTCAACACTTTCTGTGCCTATTTTTTTATATAATTTCTCATTTGGTTTTACCATTCATGTCACTGGTAATTTCTTTCCGCTTCTCCTTTTCCTGGATTGGAATACTATATCTTATAATAATACATCTAAACCTAATGCAATCTTTCCACTTAGTTTCAGTTCAGATTTTAGATAGGCTTTCAACATTGATTTGCTGAAAAGATAAACTCTGAGCAGGATGCAATAAACAATGCTGGGTTGATACAATATGTTTAAAAACAGCACACCTATATTAATGATTTATAATACATCACAAATGAATGCATAAAAAAAAAAATAATGACTGCTTTAATCGAAAGCCTTGGTTCACTCACATTCCTTTTATAAAAAAAAAAAAATTATAATTACATTGATTTAACATTCACCCAATCAGTCGCTAAGAAAACTTGAATTTCTTTGCATGCAATTTCAGGCACACTTGTGTTAGCACATACATACAGCTTCTATTCCTAAATTCTTCAAAATTAAAATACCATTAGGGAAAGTTTTAAAAATGCTGTGACATAGTAAAATATAGTTAGTTAATAGACATAATTTCTTATCCAAGTTTTCATAACTACAGCATTCATTTCTTTTTTTTTTGTAACTAAGTTGGTGCTATAAAGGTCACTCTTGTACATTCCAAAGATGAAGTTCACTCATCAAACAATAAACTCAACCAACTCAACAGGGTAAATGAAGGGCTCAGTCTCATTATCTTTAGGCATACTTTGATAACCATACAGTTTGTCAAGCATGCTGACTAAATCACACTCTCCCAGATCTTTTACTTCTGTGAAGTATTATTTTTCACCTCCAAAAAAGGTTTATTTGGCACTCTTTGCATCTTATTTCAAATTTCTCGTTTGTTTTTTAAGTCCGTGTCTCTCAGCATTTTTCTGGTCCCTGGACGAGCAAGCCATTCCTTTCAGAGAATATTTTTATGACAGTACTGCAGATGTCTTCACTGTAAATGATTTCTGAGAAACATGGACTTTTATCATTACATAACTTTAGTCTGCAAGTATCAGAATACTTCACATTTGTCAGTTTCACATATGCACCCCAGTTCAAATGGCATAGGTTTCAAAAGTAAATGATGTGTAATAAGCATGGACTTCCACCTTTCATTATACTTAATTTTTTTCTGTTCAGTCTTTCCCGTCTCATATCCTCACATACTCGCTCACCTTTGTATTTTTGATGCCTTCAGCTTGTAAGGCTGCATGGGTTTTTGCAACGCTCAGTTTTTGACCTCCTAACAAATCCACAGCATGAGGAATTCCCTGGGCAACAATTTGGAAGCATTCCTGAAGAGCAAATAGAAAGCAAAGTAAACTCTATATTGATTTATAAGATATATAAGATTTACCATCAAAATCGGAATGATTTATATATTACACATTTATTCACCCGCAAAAAAAAAGAACAAATAAATCTGAATATTTTAATGATTTTGATTAAACTATTCAAGCTAACAAAAAAAATGAATGTGTCATACCAAATTCAAGTCTCAACACATAACAATTGTTAATAGTATTTTTTTTTTTACTAAACAAGAAACAAAATGTTACAATATTAAGAGACTATAAGAAGCAACAAAACGTTGTGCGTTGGCGAAATACTCAAAGTACTGGACTCCCACTCAGGGCGACTGTATTGTGTATTTCCTCTCCCACCAAGATTAAATCTGGAGAACTGAATCTACAGCATGACGAGCATCCTGTCTAGGAGGTGATTTTAAAAAATTATCTATTCCACTTAACACTACTGAAACCGGGATACGCTCCAGCTCTATGGGTTTCATAGGCCTTAAAAGAGCTTTCCTTTTTTTAATAAAGAAAGAGGGGACAAAAGTAGAAAATGAAGAGATACCGATGATCCTTTCATGCTGCCAGGGAGGTTCACAATCAGGGTTTTCCCTCTAGAGCCACAAACAATCCTGAAAATAGTTTTAAAATTTTTTTTAGGAAACTATGCTTTTACTAACGTCTCAACACGTGAAAACATTGATCAAAGGAAGAAAATACTTAACTGCATTTTTCATAACAAAAGCATGATATACATCATATGTCTCAAAAAGTGAAATTCATACACTTATTTAAACACATTTGATTACCTTATTGGGACTATTATACTACCCTCTCAAAAAATATCCACTTGCCAAGTACACTGGTCTCCACCTCAGAACTCACCATTCTCGTGAAACGGAATTTTTTCTATATAATTCATCAGCGTTAGAGCCCGTTTTCAACTACAAAATCCGCGTAAAAACACTGCCTCCTTACCCAATAGATTTTCTTTTGTAAGCAGCTGCGCCTCAACTCCCCCAAAAACACTGTCAATCGCCCTGCTTTTGTTCTAGGGCAGCCTGTAGCCATGGTGGAAAGCAAAGACCCGTTGTCTCGGCCCCCTCCCCTCCCCCATTTTGTTCTCCTACGGCCTATCCGCTCTCATTGCTCAAAGCATGCCCATCCAGCTCCATCCCCAACCTGCGTCTTAAACCAGTCATAATTGGCTAGATCTACGCTTTCTTGTGTACCGCCCCTATTATCTGACCGACACCTTCAGCACCCTCCCTCCCTATAGTCTCGACGTAGTGTAACCCCGCAACCCAGTCTCACCCCTACCCGGCCGCCCGTACTTCATATAATACCGCTCTTAGTTTTGATCTACGTCGTGGAAACAGTGGCGGTGTCTCAGCTAGGGATCAGAACCAAGACGGGTCTTTGAGTTTGATTTTATAGAAAGGAGCTGCCAACGTCTTGCATTGTTTTGGGTAATACAGGGATAGTCTGGCAGGGAATAAGCATGATTTTGATTGGTGTTTAAAATTTAAGTAAGCCAATCACAGATTGA
>JBDFRD010264184.1:0-10940 GCA_039654405.1 Bullina lineata
AACTCTACATTGTTATTGTCAACAGCAATTTGGGTATTTTGATTTTCTTGTATTGTCAATGTTGAGATGCTTTCTGGATTAACATTGTAACTAAAGCAAAATTCCTTCAAGACCAATTAGGCCCAAAGGAATTAAACTTATCCTGGTTTTAACAGACTGAAATGGAACAGATGACACAGATCATCTCCTAGTATGAGTACCGGTACTCATTTGTTGTAAATTTGCTCCTCAAAAGAACATGTCAATACCTAATTCCCATCTGGGTGGGGAGAAGAAAATACATGTCAGGTATCTTTCCCATGGATGTAAATGGTTACCACCAGGACTTAAAAAACCCAAAAACCTCATAACAGGAGGGAATAGCTTTGACTCTAACCTTGAAGGTTGAGACTTTCTTCACCTTTTTCTCTTCTTTCTTATCAAAACCAACTTAAAAACTACTACATTTTTTTCAAACAGAATTACAAAGCAGTGATTCTCTCTCAAGTATACATTCATAAAAGCACATCTTCCTACCCCATTCATTAATGTCAATTATTTCTGTTAGCTACTTTTCATATCGCATTGTAATCATCATATTCATGACTCACTTTTCTTTAACGATTTCCCAAACAAGGTGGTGATGGATGCAAGAAGCTTTACTCTGTGAGGTTCCACATGTCCTGCAGCCGCCGCTCCTAAGGAGAGAGACAGAAGAGAAATCAAGTTGATGGTTCACTCAACCACATCTATTCTTCCGTCTTTACATCCTCCTCACTCCGTACCTCCACTTCTCACTCTTCTTTTCAGTTTCTCTCAAACCCTGCCCCCTTTCTAAAAAATATCCCCACGTACTAAAAAAGAAAAAAAAAAAAAACAGCCAAAAAAACAAACAAAAAAAGTCCATCTCCTTTGTCATACAGTGTGAAACTAAGCTTACTCTCATTGCGGATGATTCTATCTACAGCCTGATTCGACATAGCCTGGAGAGCTTCAGAAGAGAAGGACTTCGTCACCTTTGACAGCTGAAACTGCTTGATCTTCCGAGATACAGGAGGGAGCTACAAAAAACAGAAACATTAAAAATATAATTCAAATAATGAGAGTCTAATCATCTTCATCCTCATTTTCATAATAATAATAATAATATCATTCTTATGAATATCAGTTATTAGCAGAAAGTTATACGAAAAGATTATTTTTGCACAATTTGATGGTTGTTCACAAAATAAAAATACAAGATAAATACACAATAACATGAAATAAATAGGGCTACATCTGAGACTGGAACACTTAAAATAAATTTGCTCATATACTTTTCATGTCAGCAAACTAAACAAAACCAAATTTAACAGTTTCAAGCATTCTTTTTCATAGCACAAAACACAAAGCTACATTCTTCATCACTTACAGGTAACTGAGATATTTTACTTTTCTTCACAACCGTTGTTTCTTCTTGTTCAGTTTTCAATCCTGTAAAGTTAAAAAAAAAAGAAAAGGTGAAGTGCTTCTGAAAGTATCTAGCATAAAGAAAATGCTCCTCATATAGGTATAAGCCACAGCACGCCCGAATCTTTATGGACTAGAAATACGTTTTAAAAAACAGGAGGAATCTGAGAAGGGGCTTGAACATGTTGCCTGAGACTGAAATGCCTTGCTTCCATCCAGTTATTTTCAGCCCCAAACCCAAGCATTTGATTGATGAATTTACACTGTCATTGAATAAATCTAGACTTGTGTAGCAGACAGACACTGAGACAGTCACTTGGATTAAAAATCCAGTTTAGCCATGTAAATACAGGGGGTTGTTCCACAAAACAGAGTTACTATTTTTCCAATAACTTCATTTCTGTCACCAGCATGCCAGAAATATGACCACACTGAAAACAAAAGTTGCAGCAACATTTTCTAATTGCCGTCATGCAAGAGAAATCTGCAAGACAGTGTCAAAAGAAGCACAGCCAAGCACCTATCATCTGCTCCTTAGAACTAGCAATTGTCAAGAGTCATAAAACGTCGAATCTTATCATAAATCACATTATCCATATTAAACAGGCACACCACAACTTCTAGTTCTTACCAACAACAGTTTGAATTGTTTGTTTTGGAGATGAAGGCTGCTCATCATCTGCAAGTGTGTTTTCCTTTTTGGACCGTTTCAGAGCCTATAACAAGAAAATATTTGTCAATGGTATAAATCGATATAGAAAACAATATATTATTTTGTAAAAATATTTTCAGAATTTTATTTAAAAATTGTACAATGTTCGAATATGAAATTCTCACCCCTCCATCCACATCCTTTAAAAAAAAGCCCAACTCTCACCTCTTTCTTTCCTGTCTTACCTGCATCTGAAGCTCCCCTAGACCCTTCCCCATGCCAGCCATTGTCAGCTGGGTGGCCATGAGACGAGCAATGTGCCCAATCTGCGTCTCTGTGCCCGCAGCAGCGATGGGTGTATACGTGGACTGGAAGGCAGCAGGCATATTGTCTGGCAGCATCACCTGGAGAGAAATGGCAACACGAAGGTGATGAGATCGGATCAAATTTTAATGCGGAGCTCAAAGAAATTTGGAAACATCAATGCTTATAAGCTTTAAATTTTTTTAAAAGTTTAACGATGTTTCATATTTTTAATCCCGAAGTAGAAGACTTAAAAGACTTTCTATCCCCTTATATTGAACTTAGTTCTACATTTTGAGAAGTATGCATGACAATATAGGAAACTGTAGTTAAAGATTACTGAATTAAAAGTCTAAAAACATTGGTTATCAATTCTATTTGTCTCAAATATTAGAGAGCAAAACAGAAGCAGAAGGACCAAAATTACATTTGGTTTCACATGGCTAAACATCAAAATCTCTTTCTTCAACTGTGAGACATCTCTTACCATGCTAAGCAAAACCAGATCTGCCACATTCTGTGGTGTTAACCGAGGGAGGATATCATCTGCTGTCACATCAATCGCCGTTTGCTTCTGTGCAGGGTCTGCCTTTGGTTTTTTACTGCTCCTGTCCACCCATGGCGTCACAAGTTCATCATCATCATCAACCTGAAAAGGAGAAAATGAACAGTGCAGTTTAGACTACACCTTGAGTTTTATAATCATATTTAAAGCAGCCTGAATTGCAATTATAAGATTAAGGGTTCAAATCCCCACTATCCTCGCCCCAACACTGCTATAGTGTTGCTGTGAGCACTGATATGTTGAGTTACTGATGATACCACCAATCTAGCAGCTAAAATTCCTGTAGCTACTGCTCACTTTTGTTGGTTCTTTATGACAAACTGTTCATGTTGGAATTTGGCGATCTCACATTCAACAATTTTCTTTTAAATAGATAACGTTTAGAGGTACATACTTGCCTTTTGTTCATCTAGGCTCAACTTACTACTTTATCTATCTTTGTCTCTCCAATAATATTGCAATCCAATTCAAACAGCACAGGTAAGTGAATAATACTGATACATGCCATGAGCTGCATTCAGGAGCTGAATATATCTTGTGTTCATATAAATATTAAGTATATATATATATGTAACCTGAATGTTTTCAAGCTAAAGCATGTGCTTTAATTTAATATAACCAGAACATTATTACAGCGAGGTTAAAGTATGTATCATGTGTATGTGTATTGTATTCATCTTATGATTAAAAAGGTATTCACAAAAGTACAATTTCAGCAAATATGTACTAATTGAAAAATTTTTACATTAAAAAAAATGACAAACTTTTACTGTCTGGCTACCAGCAATCTTCCAGCCAATACATTAAAAGAAAAACTCTCACCTCAATTTTCGATTTTTTACTAGAGAAACTGCTTGAAGGTTCCTGTGGTACCTTCCTTTTCCGATTCTCTTCTTTGGGCATGTTTTTGGCAATCTGCAGAAGTGAAAGTATAAAAATTGCTCATTGTAATTACACAGTGTAATCTATCAAGACAAAATTGCTCATAACTAAAAAATCTATACCTTGAGAATAATACAAATAGGTCATGATCCTATTGTTTTCCAATCTCCATGAACCAGAAGACAACATAATATATAAATTGACCAGTACCAGTTATCATACTCCATGTGTAAGCCAGTTCTTCAGGCCCTAATACAGTAATAGATTGAAGTAAATATGTATAGGAGATATGAGCCTGGCAGCTGGGCACATCCCTCAATGAGGTAGTACAGCAACACACCGGGCAGATAATGTGGCTGCTCCTTAGTTCAAAAAACTTCTTCTTCTTCTGTGTTCCTCTAATTTAAAACTCAGAGAGAGTCCTTTCAACAGCTTGACTATTTTGTATACTCTTTTGAACTAAACAGGGGCAACATAAATCCTTAAAAAAATAATTTGTTCATGTCCAAATCAAATGACCAGGCAAAACCTACCTCTGACTGACTGGCGCCTAGGTCGGTCAGCAGAGTTGTGATCTGAGGGATGAAGTCCACAGAGGCTGGATGCTTGAGGAGACCCATCAGCTGAATCTTCAGGTTCTTCCTCACACTGCTCACTTGAGACTTGGCCAGTGTTGGCGGCAGATTCACTGTTACATAACAAGAGAGTAAATGTGAAAGAACATATTGAGCTGTGGTTATTTAATACATGAAAGACTTCAAAGTCACAAAAATGTGTAAGGGCTTCTTTGCTAGCTTAATAACATTGTCATAATTACTTCAGTTACTTTAATTTTGCAATCACATTTTTTCTAGGATTAAAGCACGAGTATTGTCACATAAGACAAAAACATTTCCATGAGGAAAGATTTCAATGGAGGTATATCAAACAGGTATTATCAAGTACGTATTAATTCTGAAATGAGACAAAACTGTAAAATATGTTTGCAAAGGATTAAACATTTAAGAGACTTCAATACTCACATGGAAAGAGTATTAAAAGCACAAAAGAAAATAATGGACAGACAAAAAGAGTTGAAAGGAATCTGAACAAAACAGTAAATGAAAATAAGAAAGCCTTACCATGCAAAGCTTCATAACTTTGAACAACTTGGTCAAAGAAGTCTGGTCTTTGTTTGGCAATGTTGGACAAGGCATTCATAACTGTCATTAGATTAATGCTGGGAAGGAGAATGAAGCGTCATATCAACAACAGAACTGAGACTAGCCTTAGGCTTGGTAAATGATACATGCTATTGTAGTGACAGAGAAAGACAAGACATACAGAAACACATATAAAACCAAAATGAAGTAAAATTTGACTAGCAACAAGGACAAAAGATAAGAGATCACACCTTTGCGCACATTATTCTCAATTAGACATCAGTATAAATTTTGCAAGACAAAAGACCTCATGTATTCGTACCTAGATATGTGAGGAGAACTTTGAAACTGAAGTAATGAGCTGAAGGCCTTGTTGCCCTGAGCCTCCAGTTTTGCTACATCCAAAATATCATTTCCATCTGGCACCTGATCTAATGACATGTCCTTCTCTTGCTTCTTGGGAACTTCTGAATCCTGTCATCATACAAAAGGAGAGAAGATTACAATCTGCACTCACTATCCTCACAGTGAATTTTCATATTCCCCTTTATTGACATCAAGCCATATATTATGGTTTGGTGGAAATAAGGTTAACTAGTATCATAATTTTTTCAAAAATTGTTTTACTCAGGTAAAAAGAATAATTCACTTTCATTTACAGGGGAGAATCACAATCTATACTCATTATCCCCAAAGGGAATTTTCCCACTCCCTTTTAATGACAACAGCCCATATAATTTTCAAACATTGTTTTATTCAGTTAATAAGATAAGAATAATTAATTTCTGTACCTTTTTATTATAAATCATTAGATCAATGCATTCCATTCCAATGCCACTGCATCATCAAATGCAAGTAACTGTATTCTCTAATTCAATTTATACAATGATGAATTTCCACAAAGCAAGCTGCGTTACCTATATGCATGAAGTCTGATTACATCAGTTCTGTCAGCTAGAAACTGAAAGATTTTTCTAGGCATATAACTCAAATGGAAATACTACAAAGCTTCTTTTTTGTACTTCCCTCACTCCCTTCAATACAATGAAACATTTGAATTGTCAGAAAGTTTCCTCCACATACGTTATTAAAACTTCTCTTTAAAGGTAATTTTAATCAAATCTTCATTTAAGTTATTACTCTTTAGATTGTACAAAAAGGTTTAAAAACTAACTTACAGCTGTTCTCTTGGACAGGGTGAGAGTAAGCCCTTCCAAAAACTTGACAACGTGTGTTCGAATTCTGTTGAATATAACATTATATTAAAGTAAAGAGAGTTAATGATATTATATCCAAGTACTATTCATATTTTACTATTATGCTTGAATGAAGGGTTTTATTACAGTATTTTGAATCTTTTTCAAACGAAACAGAAATCGCTTGACTTGAAATTTACTTTTAATTTTTCTTTACTACATTCCTTATAACTTCATGGATGATATGGACGTATTTATAAAAGTCAAACAATAAAGGCAAAATAAAAAATGGATAGTAGTAAAAAAAAAGTTAATAAGTTGAAAAGTAATTTAAAAACAATTTAAAACAAAAAAAAAAGAAAATAGAAGATTCACAAGTCAAAAATATTTTTTGGGAAACTTCACATACCCATCATTCACAGATTCGAGCAAGTCATAGAGAAGAATTTCAAGCTCTTTCAAAGTATTCCACACATCCATCATTTCAGGACGACTCTTCTTGGTTTTGCTGATCCACTAATACAAACACAGAAAAACAAAATTAAAAATGAGTGCTGGAAGATCAGACTGCTGAAATGTAAAATGAGCCAAAAACGTAAAAGAACAACAGCAAAAATTTGCAAAAAGTAGATGTCAAAAGTTTCACCCACATTAACAAGGCAGAGTCTGCAAGAACCCTGCATACCCTATTAACACTAAATATAATGAAAAAAGTAAAAATGACTCATGATGCTAGTTCACTTACAGCGAGAGCAATCTTGAACATGCTGCTGACAGTCAGGATGACTTTCTTCTGAACATTAACATCATCATCAGCCAACAACAACATCATATTGGGTATAACCTTTGGTAGGCATTCAAAGTCTTTTTTACTGTGGAAAAAATTTAAAAAATATATATTTCTCCACAGGAGCATCATAAAACCTGTTTATTTGTTTTTCAAACCTTTGTTACATGTATTAGGATGACATCAAGCTGTTTACGTTATATTCTTTTACCCAGAATGAAATGTTGAACAATTCATAGGACAAGCTTAATGTGATATCACTTACTTAGTGTTACATAACACAACAGACAGCTTACAAAGAAAGGCATTATTATTTCAAGATTAAAAACTTGCAGCGGAAGAAAACATCCACTTACCACGTTTCTTCCATAAAACCAATTATGAATCTTTTCACATCTTTACTTGGATCACTTTGATAAGCAAGCATTTCCTGAAAGGATTTTTGAAAATGAAATTATGGGATATTGCACCAATTCCACAGTGATAGATGAAAGATGGCATTTAATAAAATGTTTGAAATCATTAAATATGGTGAAATCTACCATATCGTATTAAAAAAGACATTATCCATCAGGAATATAGATAAATAAGAATAGAATGAATTCGATTTTTTTACATTATCAATGCATTATGCATTGTTAATCATGCTTCATACCAAAATAAGGTACACTGTTAGTTTGACTTTCAACACAACATGTTGATATTTGAATCTGTTTCTATCGATTAAAGATAAAACAACATGTGTACTCTTTCCATTTGAAGTAAAATGGACTGAATTCACATTATCATATTTTTAAATGATAATGATTTTTGCTTGAAAAATTACTTGAAATGCATCGCTTTCAACTGAACATGATTCAAAATAGAATAAAATTAATACTTACATCCAAGAAGTTATCTAAGAGATCAGGTGATTTGTACACTATCAATTCTTGTACCTGAAATGAAAAGTAGAGCTGCTGAAAAGGCCTATAATCCATAAAATTTAAAATGAGAAGTAACACATCAAACAAATAAAGTGCTTATATTCATCATTTACATGTACATCAATCACCAATTATGACATACACACCTCTATACAAAACATTCAAACCATAGAGAAGCTGCACGCATTTGTCCTCACCAGTTAATTTTTAATAACAGTTTTGATAAAGTTCGAGAATTGTGATTTCTTATTCCTACTTATAAAATAAAAAGATTCTTAAACAAATATAAAAAACGTCAAAAAGAATTTTACCAAGCTCATATCATTAGACAAATCATTGGGTGTTGGAACGAAGATTATACCAGTGAAGTGTGGGAATTTTTTTGATATTGATAAAATAAAAATTGGCAAAAAACAATTAATCAATTCTTACCTTTCTCAGATTGGCAATCTTGTCAGAACTCTTCGGCATAACAGCGGCATTGTTGATAAGTTCTACCACCTTAGTGAAAATATTTTAAAATAAAAGTGAGAATATGATGAACATTCTTTTTTCATATGAAACAATGACCTCTCAAGAAAATGAAAGTAGTGCCTTCCTCTTTTTCAGCATGAAAACTGATGCATTCAAATGTACACACATATCAAATAATACAATAAATAATATAGAGATCTAGAATCTACCAGCAATAATTCTCAAAAAAAATTGCTTGCTGTGATAGGCAGAAGTAATTTTCTTTTTCAGCATTTAAAAAAACAAACAAAATTTGTTGTTAAAAAAAACAACAACTGTGTTACCGGTACTGAAACACTCTTCCTCGCTCCTCTTCCCCTCCCCCTTTTCCTCTTGTTAAGAAGATGACCACAGATGTCATCGAACTTTGGTGACTTTCATAACGCAATAAATCATAAAATCATTTCCTATTGTCAGATAAAGTCTATATTTATATAACCAGTAGAACACATTGAATGTTGAATACAGATTGATGAATGCTTAAATTTGAAAAGCCTATAGATCTAGGTCTGTAAAATACAATTTCATGTGATGGTAACAAAGACTTCTGCTCCTTTGATATTATTGTAATGTCATCCTTAAATTAAATCCTTTCTGCTACTTAAAAAGTAAAGAACTGCGGCATCCAATATTTACAATTAGACAAAAAATAGACCATTATCAAATATTGAGTAGTAGAAAGGTTATTGTTTCTGGATACTTTTTCTAGCCCTATATCTTATCAAAAGGGAAGATTTCCATGCACGGTACCATTGCAGTTGCTAGAATTCTACCTGACCTTCGCTTACCAGTTAAAGTAGGCCTAGATTAACGTCGTATGTAAATGAGTTAGGGTTAGGTAGGGAAACGTGTTCGAAAATCCTTCCTATCAAAATTTTTCTAGCTCTCTATCTTATCAAAAGGGAGGATTTCCATACGCGGTACCATTGCTAGAATTTTACCTGAACTTCGCTGACCAGTTAAAGTTAAAGTAGGCCTAGATTAACGTCGTAAATGTAAAAGTAAAAGAGTTAGGGTTAGGGTTAGGTAGGGTACCGCGGACGGAAATCCTTCCTATCAAAATCTTGATATCTTACAATGTCTTGCGTGGCAGTTGGCAATGCACCTGGAGTGTGCGGAGATCCAGTGTCTTCGTCTTTATCATCAAACAGCTCTGCAGCAGTTTTCCTCATGATGCCTTTCATCTTGACAGAACCAGCATCAGGTGTCTTACTTGTGCCAGGTTCAGGATTCGTGGCCATAACTGAGGCTGATAATTCACGTTTCTTGAAACCAGTTCAACAGAATTCGCAGCCTTCTCAGCACAGCACACAATGCACTGTTCTCTGTCTCTTCTTTTCGCCGACTACTGACTGGGTAAGGTAATCGAACACGACCACTCTAGATCGACGGTAATAATATTGATGAAGTGTAGCCCTGGTACCCAGCACTGTTTCTTATCTATTTCTTGTAGTTAAAGGACTGATTCAAACCCCACCCAAATGGCTATAAGCAAAAGGGACATGGGATCTGCTCATTTGGGACATTCATCAAGCTCAGGCCATGCTAATCCTTGTTCAAAGGCGGCCATTTTTTTCACCAAATGACAGTTTTGATTTCCGGCAATTCAGTTTCAGATTTCCTCTACTCGATATTATTAAATCTTGTTATGGGTGCACTGGTTTAAATTATCTTATGATCACTTTCTCAAATCGTTCATGTTCTGACACACATATATATATATAATAGTATATTGTATTATTTCTATCATATTACAAGATAGTTCATAAGGCATTCACATTTATTGTTGTCATTCGTAAAGAGTACAATACGCTGATATTCAATATAATATCGAAGCCAACAATTTGTACAGAGCAACGTGAATAACCATGTCGTTAAGCAACCTGAAACACGGAAATCAACATCATTGATATGCTCTATGTTCTTGACTGAGTAAGAATATTTTCGAATCATACCTTCCAAAATGCTTTAAATACGCAAAAAGAAAACATATACACATGAAGTAATCATTTTAGCGCGTTTTTGTTGTTGTCGCAAAACGATAGCCAGAAATGCTCAATAAACATTGCCAATCCGGATTCCTCCTTCGTTCTTTATACAGATAATTATTATCTTTCGTTCGGCTGTCTGTGATACGTTATAGCTTATTTAAAAAAAAAACGTGTCTACTCTGTTCACTTGCTCATCGCTCGCTTTCTCTATCTCTGTGTATGTGTGTGTGTGTGTGTGTGTGTGTGTGTGTGTGTGTGTGTGTGTGGTGTGATGTGTTCTCTGTTTCATTATACACATATACATAATAACAATAACTCTAGATTCTATGTCGTGTGTCCTCTTATAATAATATTGCCACCATCCTGTTCAGGATGCTGAATGCTACATTATGGCCTATATAAAATGGGAACACGTTTTGAGGAAAGCGTAAGTCAAAAACGCATGTCAAAACGGTTCATAATAGGCCTAAATGGTACAAATCGAAGAAGAAGAAGAAGAAGAAGAAGAAGAAGAAGAAGAAGAAGAAGAAGAAGAAGAAGAAGAAGAAGAAGAAG
>JBDFRD010264406.1:0-10939 GCA_039654405.1 Bullina lineata
CTTGCCCTGTGGGTTCCACTCCAGAGCCTGTCTTGTGATGTTGTTGGTTTCTTTCCGCAGGGTGTGGCCAAGCCATCACCACTTTCGTCTCCGTTTCTGAACATCAATCGGGTTTTGCTTGGCTCTTGTCCATACATCCGCGACTGCTTATTGGTTATTCGCAGCTAACCCCTATATCTAAGGGCCCTTCCCCTATCCGCGACCTGGGAACCTAATCCGTTTTATCCAAGATATCATTACATTTCGTGGAAACGAAGAATAGGTAGTTTCGTCGGGTCAACTCGGGTTTCTATGGTGAAACTCTCAGTTCTGAAAATCGCCTGTTGTAGCGCCATTCACGCAGACCTGGAAATTCCAGGGTTCAATCCTTGTGGATATCTTCATTTTACTCCTCAGCCTTCAGTCTTGTTTCGGATATAGAATCTAGGTATTTGTACCATTTTCATGGCGTTTCCAACCTTTTAGGCAGCTATATTCCGTTTTATTATATAAAGTACTCTGTATTATCATTACATAGTGAGACGATTTCACAATTTGAATTTGCCTCTTGCTCACTGCTCGGCGTTCATACATTGCACTACCCAGTAGCACACTTAAGAAGATCCAGACATTTCTGTACAGTTGCCTAAAGAAGATGTTCGAGATCAATTGAGATCATAAGACTAGGAATGAGGAAGTATGGACAAGAGCAGGGCAGTCGCCAATAGAGGAAGAGCCAGGAAAACGAAGATGAAGATGGATGGGGCATAGTTTTCGGAAATCATCTGGTAGCATCACCAGACAGGTACTGCAATGGAACCCCCAAAGAGCCCGAAAACGGGGAAGGCCAAGCGAAACATGGAGAAGATGTGTGGAGAGAGACAAGGAAGGAACTGGACAAACATGGTCAGAACTGGCAAAGTTATCCCAGGACAGAAGAAAGTGGAAATCCCTTGTGTATGGCCTATACACTGATAAGGGTGAGGGGCAATGATGATGATGATGTCAAGGTAATTCATGCCCAAGATTCAATCAATATGAGACTGACTCACAGCATTGTAAAGTAAGATCTGAACACTTTGCTCCAAAAACAAAGCCCTTCGGTTTTGAAAATTGCTCTATAGCGGAAATTAATTAAGGAGAAAGTTATTTCAAGAGAAAGAAACAGACATAACAAATAAAGTCAAATTCTATTAGTATTGAAAAAGAAAAAAATCTTTATTTCACTCAGTCATTCTTAATGAGCAAAAACAGAAACCTCTGTGTTACACAATACGATACTGTGAGAATATTAACTACAACAAATTATGTGTGTAAAAATGAAGTAAAAACAATTTTTGTTTCACATGAAAGAAATGGATGGCACTATATTTAGGCACTGATAGTAGTATTGGTGCACTAAAAGGGAAAAAAAATCTTTCAAGTTGTAGCTCATAATAAAAAATATTACAATGATTTACTCTGTCACACTTTTGTGATGACTAAGTAAAAACTCAGAAATACATGTATAGAAGAACAATAAATTCAGCTCATGCTGATTTTTTACCTTGTCGTTCACCAGTGATGTCAACATGAAATCCTGTCCCATTGATGCATAAAAATACATCTGCTGGGCCACAAGTCATGAATAAATAATGCAGGTACAGACAAATTTCAAATACTGTACTTATAAATCACAATTTGATATAATATCTTCTTCTTCATGTGTCAGGCCTGGTGCAAGCATTGATGGATTAATTTTTGTTGAGAAAGTATTCAGACAATACTTTCCAGAAACTTCAATCAGTTTAAAAAAAAAAAAAACTGGGGTCAATTTCACAATAGTGTCAGTAACAGTAGATGGAAAGAAAGCAATGCACAAGAATTTGTGTGGACAATATTGAGTAGGCTATGGCTTCATTATCTTTTAGGATCAATGCTGGAATGAAGTGGTGGGACACGACATTATGAGCACAACAGCATAATAAAGTTAAGAATTTAACAATATGACAACAAGTAAAGAAAGAAAGAAGTATTCTCTGTTTATAAAATTCCATTAACAAAAAAAGGGAACTGAGGAATGCTTCAGAAGACAATAATTTTCTGGGTCCATTAATTAAATGAAAGTATTATTACAACCAAATGCATTTGTATCTTGGATATTCTTTAGCATTTTCAATAAAATTTTCACAGTGATATTAATAACATCATTTACGTACGCGTCACATTTATAATTTTGAATTATGAAAAACTGCACCCTTTTTCACTAAATCTTCATATTCTGATTTTTTTAAACCGAAGTCCGATAAAACATCCCATGTATGTTGACCAACTCCAGGCAGAGGACGAGCCTCCGTAATTCCTGGACTTCTGCTAAAGTTAGGCGTCGGTACTGCCTGCAGCTCTGGGACTTTGCCACGAATGAAGCTACCAACATTATGAGGGTGGTCAGCTGCTTCTTCTGCCGTAAGAACTGGAGCAACACAAGCATCCAAATCTTTAAACACCTCAGTCCATTCATCTCTTGTTTTGGTCCTAAAAATGTTGGCAAATAATTCTCTCTGTGAGTCTGCATCATCAGTTTGAGAGATGTTTTTGTCTTCCAACCCTAGACCTGGAAAAGAAAACATTAACACACAGTTTAAATTTTATTATGAATTACAATCAGACGAATGAGAAAAAAACAAGATTTTCTACTGACTACATATTTTCCATTTCAGTATTTCATGACAAAGCAACCTTTTCTGACAAAGACTTACATGTATATTAATGACAAACCTGAATAGTCTGAATAGAACAAATACTATTCAGGATACAGATCTACACAGACAAAATTGTAAATAGGACATCAATTTAGTTCAAGATCTGCTTTAATAATGAAAAGGCAGAAAAGGATTCGAGCTCAGACAGTCAAGATGGATGGTCATAACATTTTCTGCTCCGCTCCATGATTTTGTGGGTGTTCAGGATTGCTGAAAGCTACGTGTAATATTCTAGAATCAACCTGTGTTCTTTGATCTTTCTGATCCATTAGTAGGTTTGTTGTGGTTTGCATTGATTAACATCTGATTAATATCGGAAGTAGTGTAGGATTTGGTAGTTGTTTTTTTTTTCAAATTATATACCTTTCGGTTGAATCAATTTGAAATATCTGCTTTTTTTCCCCAGCGCTGGCTCCTGTCGTCCCCCACCTTTTGTCATTTTGTTTCCATTGTATCAAGACTGTGTAAACAAACAAAATTACTAGCTCACGTTGTCAACATTGTGTTTTGCAGTGCTGTGAGCTGTTACATTTTACAAGTCCACAAGCTCAGTAATTGTTGTTACACTCTTGCTATTTTTAATCGCTGTCAAGCACTTGACTTAAAAAATCTCTTGCAAATTTAAACAAAAAACAATACATAAAATAAATATGTCTCAGTCTCAGGAACCGGTGTTTTTCACCAAAAGAGATCTCCCAGAGGAAATGAGGCCAACAAACTACGAAATATGTAAAGCAGCAGAACAATCTGCTGGAAAACACCAGATACTTGGTGCCCATAGGATCGGAGCCCTCTGGAGAGTTGATAAATACAAAGAACGAAGAACTAGCAAGAGCTGCACAGATATCATCAGCACTATTGAAAGACTGTAGTCCAAATGAAGGTACTTGACTACCTGAGCTCCACAATACCAGACAGCAATGAACAAAGTGAAACCATCCTTATAAAGTCCGGTGAGACCTTTACTACACTCAACAACATCTTGGAAGTCCTGAAAAATTGTCTACCCCCCATCTCAAACTTCAACCTCTAGAGAAGACTGTCCATAACTGACTTCATCATCAAGATAAAGTGATGAAGACCTGGATAAGGCATACCATTTGACCCTCACCTGCCTATCCTAGATGTAATCAAATGTGATAAAGACGATAGAGACTTCACACAGAACATTAAGGAAGAGCTAAAGCAGAATGGCTTCTTGTAGAAAAGTGTGAAAAAGACAGCTTAATCTCTATTGACAATCTTGTGTCTCAGTCAGCACAAAGAAGATAAAATAAGATAGATCTGAACATGGTAACTACAAAAGAGGTAAACGCGCATTCATTTTTCTACAATTTTAAGCAGTACAACAAACAAACTCTTGTGGTTACCTTTCAGAAGATCTTGAAAAAATGCTGGTTCCAGAGCTCCGACTGATACATATTTCTCATCTTTAGTTTTGTAAGTGTCATAAAAAGCTGCACCTCCATCGAGCAAGTTGGATCCTCTTGGTTCTCGAAACATCATATCTTTTACAGCATCTATCCATGAAGCTGCAATACATTTCAGAATAAAAAAATTATTCATGTGATAATCTTTCTTTAGTATAATTTACTCTTCTGTGTTTAATCAATCTACAACCTCAAACACTCAGACCCACTTTTCTTTGTTTAGAGCTGATTTACTTGATATTAATAATAGATACTGAAATAATGATGCTAAATTATGGGATGTGTATACAGCTTTGTTTTGATTATCAGAGCTAATTATAGCCTACACAAAGAATGTTTGGCAAGATCTTTTTCATTCTCTTTTTTGTTTCGTAAAATAAACGAAACAGACCTTCACTGCATACGCAATCACAAAATGAGGGTCGTTATATTCTCAGACATTTTCTATTTTGATTTTGAGTAAATAAATTAACGTAATATGATATATATATTTAAAGTACCTGGGATAATAGGGGGCGGAAGGAATGTTTTTTTCCATGTACGTAAAATAATATATATGCGATCGTTAGATCATTCATTTCTCAACTGCCGTATAATCTACGAGTCACTCACCAACATAAGCGGAGCCCTCCACCATGTTGGCATCAATCACTTGGCCCTTGCCTGAAAGACCTCGTTCATACAGAGCTGTTATTATTCCAAGAGCACAGATCAGGCCACCACCAGCAAAATCTCCAACAATGTTAATTGGTGCATAGGGACGCTCATCTTTTCGTCCCAGTTTAGACAGAACTCCTGCAAAGTTATGAAACACCCAAAATATAAATGTTTATAATAATGATAAAGATGAGATCAGTCAGTTTTGTTATTTGCAGTGCTGTATTACAAGTAGCTTCTTTGAAACTCTGATACTCTTACAGTAAAATAACAAATTGCAGTAGGTAAAATTGTAGCATAATACAATAATGTATTATGTTAAAGGAAATCACACGTAAAAAGAGCTATCCCCCCAAAAAAAGAAGAACAAACCAACGTGTCAAAATTTCTGCCTTCGAAGGGAACAAATAATAACAACTCTCCCACAGCTTCACACTGTACTTGTTGACCTTTCCAATCAAGTGGATGGTCACCTTATCATTGAAAATAATCTTAAAGAGCAAGTTATCATCACTTTCCATCAATATCTGGAGATTCCCGCAAAATTCAAATCTCATTTCAGATTTGCTGTAGAGAATCTGGAATGTGCTCAATAACTGCATTGATATGCAATGTTTGCCGAGTAACAGGTGGAGTACACATCGAGAGTTTATGAGACCAACTAATACAGAATGAAACTTTATAGTATTACCAATATTACAACATTATAATATTTACTGGGAACAAGTAGGAGCAATAAAGATAGACGGCGAATGCAGTGAACAAACCAGTCTGCAGGGGAATGAGACAGGGTTGTGTGTTGTCACCTGATCTCTTTAATATCTGCAGTGAAATTTTTCTACGAAACATCTGTGATCACAACGGAGTAAAAGTCAATGGCCAGAACTAAGGTATGCAGACGACACTGTACTAATTGCCGACAGTGAGAAGAAACTGCAAAAAATTCTCAACACAGTGACGGAAGAAAGTGAGAAAAAGGGACTAGAATTGAATGCAAAGAAAACTGAATGCATGGTTATGTCAAAGAAAAGACAAATACCTCAATCCAACATCAGCTACAAGGGAGAGAAAATCAAACAAGTATACCAATTTAAATATCTTGGGATCACAATTACATCGGATGCAAAATGTGATAAAGAAATTAAGAAACGTATAGCTATATCAAAGGATACGTTTCATAAAATGAGCCCAATACTGAAGAACGGAACATCTCCATCCACACGAAAATAAGAACAATGACATCACATGTATGGCCTGTCCTCTTGTATGGCTGCGAATGCTGGAACATCTCCAATAGGACAACCAAAGAACTGGAGGCTACGGAAAGAAGATTAATGAGAATATCCTGGACAGAAAAAAAGACCAACAAAGATATTTTACAACTTACAGGTGTGCAGCGGACACTGATAAAAACAATAAGAAAAAGACAACTGAATTTTTTTGGCCATGTCAGCAGAAAAGAAGGACTAGGAAACTCATACTCTGCGGAAAAACTGAAGGAAAAAGAAAGAGGCAGACAACGGACATCATACATTGACAGTCTGAATATTTTCTCAACAAGCAAACTAATGTCCAACAACAAGTTCATCCGGCTGGATGAAGACCATGACCATCGATGCCTGCACCAGGCCTGACACTTGAAGAAGAAGAATATTACCAAAATTTGCCACTAATGTGTAAGAATATCCCAATAAGTTTTGATTGTATTCTTTCTTGAAATCAAAGAGGCTTTTTGTGCTAAATATAAAATGTTGATTTGTTTGGATTTTATTGACAGTGACAGTACATGCTACACCTGCATTATAACAAAATGACTTGGGTTGATTGCACGGAATTATAAACATTTTCGGTGGTCAGAGAATAGGGCAGAATATTGAATGTTAACAAAAATTTGTAGAGCTGGTTTAGAGAGTTTAACACAATAAATATTTCCAGCTTTTCTTAATATTCAGTGATGAAGAAATGCTGCATTCATTCTTTAATCTGAAATCCAAACAGTAAACTTGAAAGAGGGTCACAAGTAGACATACCTGACATGGCAATGTAATTGATATCATGGCCAGCTTTGTGAGACATTGCCCTACCCTGACCATATCCTGTCATGCGAGCATAGATCAGCTTTGGATTATCTGCCATGAGCTGCTTGGGCCCAAGGCCTAATTTCTCCATAACACCTGTTGATTGTAGTGTACATGACTAGATAAATAACAATATATAATGTAACATAACGAAGTGCTTAAAAACTATGTACTGGAAGAGCAATAATTGTGACCATGCTATTCAGTTCACTATGCACAATGTTTACAAACAAGAAAAAGAAAAAAAGAGGGTAACTTCACTGTACTATTGGACATTCATTGGGAGGATTTTAAAAGACGCATTATGATAGGAGAAAAGAAATTACAACACAAACTGAAGAAGACTATATTATTATAAAACTTATTTTCATCGGACATCCGACTCTGATGCTAAGTTACTAACTACAAATTATTAACAAATTATAAAATAAAACTTACCTGGCCTGAAAGGCTCAATGAGTACATCAGCAGTTTTACACATTCTTTGGACCACTGACATGCCTTCAGGTTTTTTTAGATTAATTACTATAGACCTCTTGCCCCTTGCAATTCTATCAATATTAAGGGCTCCTGGCTAGAAACAAAAGGGGTGGTAGGCGGGGGTAAGGTTGTTGTAAATGAAAAAAAGAAAGCCCTACTATAATACAAATTATATGCAACACTCTTCAGCACATATATTCCGTCAGCGATATCAGACCTGCTACCTTCCAGAACTGGAAAACCGACGTTAAATAACCTACCTACTGACCCCGACCGACCAGCACATATATTCTGTAATTTCTTGATATGTACATAAATTGTTACACAAATTTCAACAGAAGTTTGGAAATTAAGTGGGCCTACACATGTCAGTGAAAACTAAAAAGGTTCGTCGTCATATTTTCAAAGCTTGCTTTACAGTAGTTATTACTATCTACTGAATGAAGACATTGCATCAGACCATTTGACAATACAACCACGTGAATATGAAATTTAAAAAGTACCTGTGCATGAAGAATGGGAAATCCTTGACATAGACTTTAAAAAGTATATATGTAATATTTGGATACAAATTTTTTAACCACTACAATAAAATAGTTTCCACATTTCACACTTACCCTATCCACCCTTATGACATTGGCACCAAAGTCAGACAAGATCATACCGGCAAACGGTGCAGGAGCTAATCCTGCCATTTCAATCACTTTTATGCCTTTCAGAGCCATTACTGCTGGTCACAATCTGCTGGAATGAAAAAAATTACTTTGAAAACATGTTCTTTCAAAGAATGCATGTACAGTTTTTTCCTGTACTTATTTTTATGTTTGATAACAATAAAACACAAATATTACTGCCTTCAGGTAAAATCATAGTCCATGGGTACCCCATGCAGCTTTCAGAGTGAACATTTTAAAAAGGCTATAAAAATGACAGGTTAATAACAGTTTCTTTTATTTTTTTAATAAAAGGCAATACTAACAGGGGAACAGATCTGTATAACTCTTTTCTTTTTTTACAGACGATTGAAGCAGAGATAGCGCTACTTTGCCAGGGAAGCCTCTTTAGAAACAACGGGAAGAAGACTGGGCACGAAGCTAAGTTTATTCTTATTTTTCTTCTTTTTCTCTTCTCGTTTTGTGTGATAGTTTTTTGTTAGGCCCTAATTAGTTGTAGCCTTTGGAGACAGCAATTGTTGAATATGTTGGTTTGTCCTGTCTTCTTCAGGATAGTTCTTTTTCCTTGTAATTTCCATTTGCTTTGTTCAGCTTCCCTGCAGCCTTACTTTTTGCCTGAAAAGTAAAGTAAGTAAAAAGTAAAGGTAAAGTTCCTTCAAGGCCAATGAGCCTAGAGCCGGAGCTTATAAATCACTATCCCAGTTTCGGTAGCATGAAAACAGCTAGCTAATCCTCTTTGACAATCTGGTCCTCTTCCCAGGACTATGGATATCAAATCTTGCTCAGTACTGTCCTCTTCTTTATGGAACTTGATGTGGGACTCAAGATAATTTTGCATCGGGCCCGTACCCCTTAACTGAATAGATGTAGATTCTACATCTATCTGGATCTAGATCTACCTTCGGTACCAGCAGATTTGTAGGGTTAGAAATTATAAAGTTGGCTATGGTCGGTAGGCCTTGCCTGTTATTATTGTGGCACTCCGTATTATTTTTCATCTCAGATGAAAACTTCACACTGGTCAAAGCGGAGTCAAAGTTCACAACTTGTGGAGTGTCTCCGTGTGAACTTCATGCTTCATGAGACACTTTGACCCCGATAGCCTACTCACAATAAGGCGAAATGAAAAAATGAGGGCTGCTGTGAAGCTGAATAATATATAAAAAATAAATGAAACAACAAGAGTGACACAGAGTAAGAGAGCTTCACATGAGATGAACGTTACAAGACAGGACCAAACGTATCGACATTCCTGTCTTCAAGAGTACCACACATATATATATATACACATTTTCAAACACTCACCAGTTTTGTCCTTGCTGCTGATTGCAGAGTCGGGACGCGCTGACTGCAGACAGGTGAGCTCTCGGATTATTTGCTTGTCGTCCTCCTTCTTGGACAACCACTTGTCGCAGTGGAACGTGTAGACCTTCTTTGTGGACATGTCCTCCACTTCGATGGAGTTCAAGTGCCAGGCAGCACCAAAGCCTGATGATACGAGTGTGAAAGATGGAGGTAAGACATTTTTGAAGATCAAAGAATAATAGATTGATGTGTGTTACTTTAGGGAACAATTTTTTAGTAGTAAAGGTAAGATAACAAAACCTTAAAGGTAAAGGTATGATTCTTTTTAACAGATGAAGCACAATTTTCACTCAGAGTGGGTATTTAAAGGCAACCTTCCCCCCCCGATAAAAAAAAAAGAAAAAAAATCCCCCAACATTGTAAAGTGTAAAGTCTAACATGGAATTTGCAGGAAGTTGACCTAAAAAAGGCTAAAGGTCATTTGAAAACAATAAGCATGAGCAAAAACAGAAACAAAACAACTTGTTCAACAAAAATAACAGGCAGAGTTAAATTAATGACAATCCATTTTGACAGCATGAAACAATGAATTTTGATTTTCATTCAAAACATTTTTTTCTCTTATTTTCCCACAGATCTCTAAATACTCCACTTAACTCACAATAAATACAAAAAAGTGGAAGAAAGCTGCAGGGAAGCTAAAAAATACAAAGTGGCAAACACATTTAAGAGAAGCTACCCTGAAAAATACACAAAGACAAACCAACATTCGACATTACTGTCCACTAAACTTTCTACGTACAGATAAGCCTGGACGATACCAAGAGCCTCACCTTTATTGTCGTGCCACACACGCACTTTACTGAGCTCTCCCAGTGACAACTGATCCTTCATGACAAACACATCCAGCTGGTTCTTCTCAAACGGACTTTTGTTGGTCTCTGAGTTCTTTAAATGCAGTTCTCCGGAGTCACCCAGCGCTCCGAAGAGAATGATGAAGACGTTGGCATCTGTGCCTGCTCCACTGACATCGGAAGTCTTCACGGAAATCTTGTAGGAACATTCTGAGGAAATTGATTCAGGTAATTTGGATGAGTCACTAAGTGTGGGCTGTTTTAAGAGTAGTTTAAATGGCTCATAAGGGGGCGTGGTGGTTGAATGGTTAGAACGTTGGACTCCTAATCCAGTGGTCTAGGCCTTCGCCCTTACAAATCTTTCTGTCTTTCTTTATCATAAAAATCACAACCACCTTCGTCTGTGAGCAGTGTGTAACATCCATCCAGAAATCACAGCACAGCATACACAAACACTAAACACTCACTGGACAAAACCACTTTTCCTCTCTCCATGGCCGGAATGTCTACAGGGTTCTGTGCCTTCTCTTTCCCTTTCCCAATCCAGCCGTTGTACTTGAACACCGACAGCACGCCAGTCTCCAGATTTCTCAGTTCCAGCTGGAGAAAAAAGTGAATGCATTGTCAGTGAAGTGGTGCAGTGGCCGAATGTGGTGTGGTGGCTGAATGTGGTGTGGTGGCTGAATGTGGTGTGGTGGCTGAATGTGGTGTGGTGGCTGAATGTGGTGTGGTGGCTGAATG
>JBDFRD010264516.1:0-10937 GCA_039654405.1 Bullina lineata
AGAGAGAGAGAGAGAGAGAGAGATAGAGAGAGAGAGAGAGAAAGAGAGAGAGACATACAGAGAGATGACTGGAACACACGGACTGCAGTGAAGACATACATGTATTACATTTGTACATTCGTATAAGAAAGGATCGATTTTGATCAATGGTACTGGTACATTCAGGATGTGAAAGTTAGAAGAGGGGCTGATGTAGGCATCTATTCTAAGATACCTAAGAAAGGATTATTGAATGATGCATGTTCAAATAAGGGACAGAGAAAGTGAAGAGTTACAAAAAAAAGTTGAAAATTATAGTAAAATCATGAACTAAGACTGAACTGTTCAAAAATGCATCCGACGACAGTAGGATACTTTCTTCAACGGTCGAGTGTATAAACTACAGTAGAAGCCAACGTTGCTGGGACTATTGAAATTGAAATCATGTCGAGTAAAGAGAAAGTCGACATAAGAGATTGCAGTAGGGTTAGGGTTAGGGTTTGGAATTCCAAATCAAGTCGACTTGAGCCGAAAGTTGAGTTAATAGACGTCGAGATATCTGGGTTCTACTGTACATTCTCTCTCTGTCTGTTCTGCGACACCATCGCCTTCTTGATTGAATTTGTTTAATGTCCATACCTTTGACGTTTGTCTTGTCAATCAAGCATGAAGCATTGAAGCTCCTTAATTCTGTGTGTTGTGTTGTGTCACTCGTTTCTCTTGTGTTGCTCTTTGTAGTACAGTACACATATTTTACTGTTAGGTTTTTCTGTACGACAATGTCATTTCCCGCCTTGCTGCATCTCAGCAGTACCAGCACATGAAATAACACATGACTATTCTGAAACTGCTTTGAATTCTTTCTAGAACTGAAGTTTGTAGTGAATACAAACAAATGAACCTATCCCGAAAAATACAGTGACAAACCACGGTTGACACTGTCTTCAGGGGTCAAATTTCACCAACCGTCCTCCAGTTTTCAAGTTTTTGGTCCGTTAACAAATGTAGGCAGTTGCACTAACTGTATGGCTATAGATGCAAAATTATTTTTAAAAAATGCTAAATTCAAGTTTCCAATTGAAGAAAAAAAAAGCAAACTGTGATAGATCAAGCAGACTCATATTCATAAGTATATGGATTAAATATCTTTTCACACCTGATTTATGATGATATCAATAACCTTGCTCACAGAAAATACTACTCCAGAGTTTTCTAATATAGTTATGTTACACAGACTACTTACAGACCACTCACAAGAATATCAAACACTTTGGAAATACAACATGTACCAATAATACATCATTTATTTATTTACACAAAGCATTAAAATGATGTGTCCATGGAACTGGCATTCATGTGCATTAACAAAAGATACAAAGAACGTCATCAACTTATCCAAAATTTGTTGACAGCAGAAGAATCATACGCACTCTATTTCAAAACCAATTGTGTTTTTCATTGTTCACAGTTATCCAAAGGGATAAGTTACATGTAATTGTTTTTATTCTTTCCCCTTTTTTTCAAACCCTCATATTCTTGAATAACAATATTACAATGAAGTTTTTCTCAAAGCCTTTACCACATACAATGTATTGATTCAACACTAAGAGGGATACAAATTTCAGACTCCACTTCACGAACACTAGCGCATTTCCAAATTGAACACATAGAATGAAACTGACAGGGATGATGCATGAAAATAATAAAAAAGAAAAAAAAGAGGGAGATGACATGAATACATGAAAATGAAAATAAACAGGTTCATCATTTCCGGATCATAGGTGGACCTGGACGCATTGGTCCCATGGGGACCATTCCCATAGGGGGGCCTCCCATTGGCGGTCCCATGGGCCGCATGCCTGGAAAGGAAACAGAAATCAGAGTCAGAATAGTATATAAGCAATGAGACCAGATCACAATATATAAAGAATAGAAAAAATTACAATAATTAAAACAAAAATAATACATAATAATCGATAACAATAATAATTATGATCATCATAATAAAAAAATAAGACTAATACTAATAGTAATAATGGAAGAAATTTGTTTTGGCTAACGCTGATGCCACAAAGAACATAAAACACGCATTTATATAAACAGCTTGGATTGATTCAACTGATGCACACGCACACAATAAGATACATGAGAGTGAGAGAGAGAGAGCAATAATATTAATCTAAATAAGAAAGAAAACAGGAAATCAACAAAACAGTTCAATTTACAAAATTTAAGCACAGATTCACATTTGTGTTTCAGAAGGAACTGTCAGTGATGGAAATTATAAAAGAATAATAATTGTTTAAGCAATGATGCAAGTACATGTACCACTATCGCTGTGTAAATAAGATACATGTACATGTATTATAATGTAAATAAGACACTCTTTACTATGCCCTGTACTCCCCCCTGCCATTATTTCCTCAGTCTGCTTTCCACAGTGTCAAAGCCTGGCAAGAGGCAGTGAATACTGGTTAGCACAAAGTGAAAATATACTACTATGCTATTTTTGAGATAAGGTATTCAATTTCAGGGATTAAAGGCTCACTTGTAGAATGCAAACTGGGATGGCTCAAAGATGTCTTACAAAAAGCAAAAACAAAGGAAAGGGATCCTCTGTAAAAAGGCACATTCATACAGTATATTTATGCCTATGAGAAGGAGGCTTTAATAGCCTTTGAGTTTCAGGAAATAAAAATATAGTAATAAATAACTATAATACATGTAACATTAGCAATAAAAATAACAGAATCTTGCAATCAGCAATAATTTTACCTCGTATAAGCTTATTTCCTGAGAACAGAGCATTTCAGTAAAATTTCAAAATATTTTAGAAGTAGAAATAATAGAATTACTAAAAAAATGTTAAGGTATTTTTAACACACAAACTCTTAACCTGAAATATTTTATATATTTTACACCTATGTTAAACTTGTCAGTCAGAAGTAAGGTAAATTAACTGAAGAGTTCTCAAAATTGAGGAAGACATAAACAGGAACACATTATTTCTTTAGATACTAAAAGCACATTAAGAGGTCAAACATTAATACATGAATAATACACAGATTGCTGATTTTGTTCAGCTTGCTAAGGTCTTAGATAACGATATGAAATCTCACAAAAATCAATGACTATGTAAGAAGTAATTCTGAACTTTGGGAGTTGTATAAAATACATCTGGTGATCTCCATCAGTTCATTATCTCAAAATACAATGCATTCTGCCAAATTTCAAGCTGTCTCAACAGAGAAATTATTGAATTTTCAGAAAGTGATTGATAGATAATGTGTCGCTCAATCCATTGACTCTAACTCTACGCATTTGTGCAAATCGAGTTATTAAATCCCTTCCACCCAAACACTGGCACAATCTCTTCATGAGGTTGTGCAATCTTTGTTACTCCAAGTATATTTGCCCATTTGCTGCAATGATCACTGGTAATTGTGTACTTATTATCTTGGCCCACCACTCAAGGCATAAAATGATTATTTTTCTCATAGTCAAGTAAAATGTGTTCAAAGTGAGTTATTTTAATATCAACCGTTTTTCATTTGGATTACTGATCAATATTTTATTGGAATAAAAACAAAAGGTAAAAAAATATAACTTTCAATATTAAATAGTTGAAACTGAATGGCAGAGATTGTATTTAAATATTCACTTCCAGCACAGATAGATCTGACGTACGGATGAATTCAGAAGTAAATCTTTTCCCCTTAAAAGACATCTAAACGTGTGACATTACTGGAATTTGAAGCAGATCCCCTTACAGCCCATTCAAAAAGCTTGATAACCGTCACATCCCACAGAAATCTTAAAAATCGTTTTCTACTTAAACAGCCCCATTGAGCTAATTTTGATCTTCTAGTTTAGAACATGCTTAGTCTCACACACCCAACTCTATGAAACATGTCTTCTTATATATATAAATTGTTGAGACCTTCAGCTACGACTAAAGTTTGTTTCACAATAAATCTCAGTGGAATCTCAACTTATCTGTAATAAACAGGCAAGTAGATAAATAAAAATCATAGATCTCTAACATTCACAAAACAACTGCAAGAAAGATCTTATACAGAGACTTCTGAATAAATATAAATTATATGTAAAGTCACCACAAATTTACCTAAACAAATAAACTCAATCCCACAATCATATATAGGCATGTGTGCAACTGAAGCTTTGTTGAAAAAATAAATTAATAAGCGACATCATGTTCTGAAACAAAGGTAAAAAGCCTCTTTTAAAATGATGGATTGGCGTATGCTTTCCTCAACGTAATCGTTAACCCCAGCAATCATTTCTCTGCTCCTCCTTTTAATAGCATCAAAATGTCTTTGATCAATTCCAGCGATACTGAAACAGCAAGAATAATAATACATTTGTTCCTACAAAACCTACCTGGCATCATGGGTCCCATGGGTCCAGGGCCCATCATGGGCATCATGGGGCCACCCGGTCCTGGCATCGGACCCCTCATTGGGCCCCCCATTGGCCCTGGTGCTCCAGGTCCCATCATGGGGGGCTTCACTGTGTTGGCTGAATGAAAGAAAGGGGATATTATTCTGTTTGTTAAAGCTGTGTAACATGAGAATCATTCTTTTCCAGTTGGATTAATATTAAATGAGCAAGATGAGTTGAGATTTTATAGAATGCTCAATTGATAAAATTGTACAGCTCTGTAGGTATTTCTTAGGACAGACATGTGTTGGTCTATTATATTTATTTAATAATAACATCCTAGCAAAAAGGAACATTGCTTTGAAAAATACATGTTACTGTCCATTAACTGTTCCTCATTGCATCACGCATTATAATTTATTCTACATGTAATACTTAATGCGTCATAGAATAAGTGGTCTACCAGTATGCGATTTTTCAATCAATTTGAATTAAATAAACAAAACTAAGACATAGCAACAGATGTCCATGTACGGTGGATATTTAAAGCATTAAAAAATAAATGTACATGCTCATTTATACATGGGTATTTTTAATACTCAAAATTCACATTACTGAAATGCGCTTCTACACTCAAAATCCCCCCCCCCCCCAAACACACACACCCTCCTTCACTTCCCTCCTATCCGCACACACACACACATCATTTTTAATTTCAAACCACATAAAGGTCACCCTATAAATAGCAATGAGAAAACTTACGTCCTCCAGGTGGTGGGATCATAGCTCCTCCTGGCCCCGGACCAGGGCCCCCCGTGAATGGGTTGTTGGTGATTTTACCTGCCTGGTACGCAGCAGCTAGGGAGCAACAAGTAAACACATTCATTTATATAATATAAAATTGAAGCAGTCATACAGGATGGGATGATAATACCTATTAACAAATATCGGCTTCCCTGAAATACTACGATGACTTGAATTTTCCATAATTTGTTGTCTTTGGACTAGGTATGAAAGCCATAAGCTGATTTGGTAAAAGCTTACTTACAAAATGTTCTATGTAACTACAAATGTAAATCATTTTTGGAAGCCTAAGGGTTAAAACTTAAGATGCTTTACGCTTACTTTCTCACAATCACTGGCTCTGTAGCAATGCAAATATGTGTCAGTTATAGTGGTAGCATGAAGTACTTCGCACAAGGAAATTTGGACAGTAGAAATCCCAAATAACTAAGTGTTATATTTTGGAAGGTTGGGGTAGGGGAGGTTGTATTATATTGTATAAAACGTTCTAATGAAACCTCCTCCATTTTATTTCTCCTATCTTGGGAAAATATTTCAGTTTAACTCACTTGAGACAGCCCACATTTTTCTTCATACGCGCTTTAAAAAAAACACCAATACAAAACTATTTAAAGTATTTACATGTATTTAATCTAAATAAAAGTTTTCAAGCATAAACATAAACACTTGAACTTTATAACACATCATTATATATATATTTTTTTAATGAATTTTTATGTTATGTCATGTTATCATAAAAAGAAAAAAGTGGCAGAACTGTTGACGATGTTTCAGAAGCACAACATGACTATTTTCGCAATTCTACAGTGACTTCCCTTGACAAGCAGATAAAACGTTACACTCCAATCCTGGCAAAACTTGGAATGCAGCTAGCAGAGAGGTTCGCCCATTAGTTTGTCGCTTCCCGTAAATGTACGGGAAATTCATTAAAAATTATTTTTATTGTGTGCCCCATGAATGTGCAGGATCCACTCGTGCAGTCAACGGGACTCCCCATCAATAAACGGCAGTCATCGCAAGTGAGTTAACGGAATACAGTGGTCTCCGCCTAAGAGCCCGCATTCCCGTGAAACGGAATTATTTCCATATAAAAAATAAAAATTCATCCGCTTAAGAGCCGTTTTCAACACAAAATCCGCCTAAGAACACGGTCTTCTTACCCGATACGATTTTTTTTAAAGCAGCGCTCGCCTAAACCGCCAGAAACACTGTCAGTTGCCTTGCTTTTGTTCTAGGGTTAGGCCTAGGCCGTAGCCGAGGTGGAAAGCAAGCCCCGTTCTCTCTGCCCTCTTCCCCCACCACCGTTTTGTTCCCCTAGGCTCATTTGCGTTGACACATTCCAGTCTTATCGTTCGAAGTGCGCACATCCAACTCAATCCCCTACCTGCGTCTTAAACCAGTCATAATTGGCTAGATCTACGCTTTGTTGTGTCCCGCCGCTACTCTCTGACAGACACCTTCAGCATCCCCCACCCACTCCCTTTTTCCCCCATAGTATCGACGTCATATAACCCCGCAAGCCAGTCTCACCCCTACCCAGCCGCCCGTACTTCACATAATATTGTGATGAAACATCGCTCTTTGTTTTGATCTAGTAGTGGAAGTGGCGTCTCAGCGGGAAATTTTATGGAAAGGAGCCGCCAACTGTGTCTTGCATTGTTTTGCGTAGGTAGGCCTAGCCTAGGCCTAATACAGACAGGATTGTCTGGAAGGGAATAAGCATGATTTTGATTGATGTTTAAAATTTAAGTAAGCCAATCACAGATTGATTTGGTCATTGATGACGCCCCATTAATGTGTTAGTGCCCCCCACCCCAGTCTGAGTTATGTTCTTCAAGTGCAAACATCACTTCTTTAAAATCTGCCTAAGAGCCCAGTCCGGCTAAGAACATGGTAATCGTGTCTCCTGAGGGGCAGTTCTTAGGCTGAGACCACTGTATGAAACATCCCCAATCCTTCAAAGCACAAGTATTATATACCAAGTTTCAATAGATTCAATTTTCCGGGCAAGCCCAACTTCTGAAAAGACTGAGTTTAATTTCTCCCCCATCCCCCTCCCGTATTGGTGTCATTGATCAACATTTGAAGACAATTAAGAAAACTCCCTCATAACTTACTGGTGTCATCGACCAACTTTTGGACCTGCTCTTCCAACCATTTCTGATAGTACAGTCTCACATTTTCCTTGTGCTTTCGGCCATTGCAATGTGTCTTTCGTACAGAGGGCTGAAAAGTAAAAATAAAGTATAAAATATAAAATAAATTAACTCAGCCATGGCCTTAACACTTTGAACGCAAGACATTTCCTACCATGGTCTTTCAACGACTTTTACTTAGAATGATAATACAGTGCAACACGCATTCATCGAACTCCGTGGGACCAGAAAATTTGTTCGAGTAATCCGAGTTCAAGGAATATATATATATGCACGATGACCTTTAATCAAGGGAGATGACCAAAGAAAAAAATTAAACATTTTATGACTTATACCTCTTCATTACACTAATTACAGTGACTTCAAACAGATTATAATTAATTTTCTTTGAAAACTCTTGCCAGAATGATTAAAATCAAAGTGGAGAAAGAATTTTACATGGAAAGGGAATGGGCGATAAAACTTTATCTCAATCGCAATTATCTAATTTTAGCAACGTCCACACGTTCTTTGTCTTTGGAAGTTTGTGATTGGTCATCGCATTGTTAGTCCACATTACAAAGGATATGATTGGATGGGATTACACATTGGACAGGTGGGGAAAGGGGATGTTGGGGAATGTTAAAGGACAAAGTGAAATTGAGATGATGATGCTCTTTCTCTATCGGCGATATCAGACCTGACCTAACAAGGACTGGTAAACCGATGTAAAATAAAGAAATCACACACATGCTCTGTCTCACATCAACGACTTTTATTGCAAGTGGAATTGCAGTCTCAGGCTTCGCACCACACATGAGCCGAGTACTTACTTACTTACTTAATCCTCTTCGTTCCCGGAGGAGCATATAGGGCTGCAACATGAGCCGAGTGAGAGGATGGAATTGGTTGGGAGATTACGCAACGTAAGCCCATAAATTGGAAGCTACAGTGTAAACAATGACACCACATTTGCAAACGCTACAAGGCTGGTTTTATAACTTCAGAACAGCTGGCTCGAACAACTGCTCGACACACTCAAATATAGATCTAGCCCAATTGAAATGCCCAAAAAGTGCGAACTGAATGAAACAAGATACTTCCCAATATAATGGTTTGCCTGCAGAATTTAGGTTGAAGAATCAGCGTTAAAGTTCGACAAATTTATGTGCAAAAAATACAAATAAAAATATAGGAAAAAAGTTGGAACAACAACTTTTGTTCGGAGAATCTGTATGTTCCATGAATCCGTGTTGCACTGAAATAAAAATGTATTAAATTGGACAAATTCATTGAAGAGTGAAAGCATAATATAATTATTTTCAAAGCTGAGTTACTGTAACAAGGTTAGCACCAGTCCAGGAATGGTTTGTTTCATGATATGATTTTAATATACAAAACAAGAGAAAAGCAACTTACTGAGTCATGAGTAAGGTATGTATCACAATAGTCACAATAGTACCTGTGAAGAAATGAATTGAAAAAATTAAATACCCAAATTGTACATAAATATAAAACATAATTTCATTGAGAAAATTAAACTCTTTTAGTGACAAAAACATTACACAAATTGAATACAGAGCCCTCTGCAGGTACTTGTCACAAAGAATAAAGATTCATTTGTGAGGGGAAAAATGGAGCAAAAAATGAGTCCGCAGGACTGCAACAACAAGTCTACAGTATGAATAAATATGAGTACATGATAGGGTTTTTTGTTCGCTAAAGAAAAAGACCAATGGTAGGATTACAAAAAAATGCTGTTAAATTAAGTTACAAATGACAAAAATTGTGTTGATTTGATTCAAAATAGCGTCAAAATTATTTGAATGCTATAATGTAAGGAAACAGAGCTAAGTGCGATCATTTGAACAGCCCTTCCATACAGTGTTAGAAAACGACTCAAAATCTGCCCCACAGCAAGATCCAAGGGCGCTCTTAGAGCAAGTTTACCTAACAATAGGCTTACCGACTTCGACTGCTTTGTAGGGCTATGTGTATATCTATCCATTTAAGGCGATTGTACAATTTGTGTGGTCTCTCACACCTTTGCCTTTTAATTATACTTCCTTGCATTTCATTAGGCTACAAACGTAAAATTCAGGTCGATTTTAAATTGCTTTGAAACTGCAACTCCATACACAAAGCCACTGGCAATGCCTGGATCTGAATAGACTGATCTTAAGTCTCGTAGACGATCAAAGCTCTATATATGTAATTAATTATAAACCTTAGGCTTAGCCTTGCTCAACACTAACTTAGTTGAAGAATGCTTTCCAACTGTCAGCATCAGCCTACATTCCAACCAAAATTATGACGAGATGGCATCTAGATTAAGTAGTTAAGTCGCATTATGACTAGATTTTCGATAGCCACATCTTTCTAGCCTTTTATAGTAGACTAGACTTCTAAGATATAGACTAGAGTTTGTTCATAATAAAGTAAATATCACTTGAAAGCTAACTGCACCCATTCTTCACCATTCTCATATAAAAGAAGTCTAACGATAAACTGTCCTAACCGAAGCATATCTTTAAGATGAACAGTGTTCCCCCACTGATTTTTAACGAAATAAACGAAAATTCATACTTGGGCATTTTTAATCCCTAAAGAAATGGGATTTGACGTAAATGTGTAGCTTATTCTGAGCACCGGTCCTTCAGTCGTTCGCAAAACAACACACCAGGAATAAAAGGAATTATTATCGATACCGGAAGTAGACTATTGTGCTGAAGAAAAGAAAAAAGTAGGCCTATGTGTATGAAAAGGGAACAAAACCAATACACAAACCAATAACAACAATTGGACCTGAATAGATCTGAATAATCTTATGAAAGGATTGCACTTTCTATCGCTGTTCATTTGAAGCTCCTCGTACATTAGATCTGTAAATAATGACGGCATGAATCTACATTTGTCATTCAATATTGTGTTTTCTTACTTCATAGGCAAAACAAAAAACAAAAATTTTACAGAGGCAACAACAAAGAAAAATGGTACTTCTGAGGCTTGTGGGGCTCGAAGGAAGGCCTGACCACCGCCAAAACCAAGGCCAGAATCAAATGCTGGAATGAGAGGACGGTGTTTGACAGCGAAATGTCAGCTCGTTACATTTGAGATGAGCCCCTCAATAGAGTGAAAGTAGATGAGCTTGATCTTGAACATGAAGACGTACACTGGAGAAACTTGTACATTGTAATCCGAAATGATACACAAAAAGGGTAACTAGACAAGGACGTTACAGGACAGGACCAAACGTGTCGGCATTACTCTCTCCAAGGGTAAACAACAACAACAACATCAATCTCATGGAATGAGAAATATTTTTTTTAATTTCACTGGAGAAACAGTTTTATTCTCAGGAAGAGATGATTAACAATAAATTACATTTTTCAACTTCCTTTATCTACATCCCGAAGGAGTGGCCATCATTTTTAAAGAAATGATTTGACAAGTCTTAGTGCCTGTTGGAATTGAAACCAGCTAACAGCAGACTGATGGAGATGAGAATAAAGAGGCAACACATCAACACTCTCACACACCCAGCAGCAAATGCAGGAAAAGACCAGCATTGTGGCAAAGAACTCATCCAGGCTGGGCTTGAATATCCATCGAGGAAAG
>JBDFRD010264627.1:0-10936 GCA_039654405.1 Bullina lineata
GAACCTACAACACAATACTCTTAATTTTGTAACACAGAATGACATCCCGTGCGAAGCCGGGTGCCCAACTAGTTTATGTATATTTTACTACTAAATGACTAGTGATATATAGGACAAAAAAAAGCTGTGCCCTATTGATCTTTTGGCTATGTTATTGAACTTGTCAAAATTTGGGTCAGTTGATATGTTGCATTGTCATTAGTCTAACAAACCAAATGATTCATGTCATGATAAAAGTAAAAAAAAAAAAATGCAACTTGGCTGAATGGAAAAAGTACATTTTTATCATTTCAATAAAAATGGATAGATCTACCAGTAACGATTTTTTTACTTCATATAATCTTGAAATGATTAACAAGTTCTTAATTTATTTCAAAATGACAAAACTTTTCATTGTATTTTCATATCTACCTTTTCATTTCACTTTTGCCAGGAGCTGTGAATATTTTGAGAAACATCGACAACATCGACTTTTACTTGTTGATGATGGGGAAACTTTGTCCCGACGAGCTGGACAGAATCAAGAGAGTTGCACGTAAAGATGTTGTTCGATTCCCAACCTTCATGAAAAACATGGAAGCATATAAGAAAACTTTAAGAAAGATGTGCACATTGAATGGCCTGGATTTGCCTCATTTTCCACGGAATCCTCCCCAAGCTTTTCTTAAAAGGTTGTCTGAACGGAAGGGTGAAGGCGGTGGAGGAAAAAAAAATAAAAAGGTGAGAGCCCATAAACGATTGCAAAGTACTCCTCTGAAGAATGGGCAGGCAATTTTAAATAAAGGAGAAAAGAAGGGGCAGAAGGTAGGAGCTGGAGAAGAACAAGAAGTGAAAAGCTTTTCAGTGTCAAACCGATTTATAAATACGTTTTTACTTGAAAAGATGGAAAATGAAAGGAAAGCGAGGGAGAAGAAAGCATTAGAAACTGTGAAAACAATGTCTACTGAAATAAAAGATAAGGATGAATCGCTGGACAAGCAAATCAAACAAATGCAAGAAATTGTGAGAAGACACAGCTGGAGCAGTAAAGATTTGAGCTATAAGCAAAGTCTATTTGCTCGGGCTTACCTTGAAACTGGTATTGATGTAGAAGAATCAGCAGTAACAAATGTTGTTGAGTGCACTCTTGACCCTGCTGATGCTAATGAGAAAGAAGAGAATGATGAGCAAGGAGAGGAAGAGCCTGGTAATGGTAATGATGAGTCTGCAGAAGAATTCTCCTTAATGGAAGAAGAACAAGAAAAAATGAGCAATGAAAATTGTCATCAAGAAAATTTCAATAGTAAAGCAACAGATGCAACCTTTCAGCAGGATAATGAATCTGAAAGCTTAATTTCAGATAATCATAATTTTCATTCAGATAATAAAGAAGTAAAAGAATTCAAGCGTACAGACAGTGCAGGGGATTTTAAATGCAATTCACCATGTACTCCAAACGGTCCAACTTTTTCAACAAATAGGCTTCCTGTTGAAGTAAACATGCACGCCCAACTGGAAAGACCGAGACAAAATCACAGTACACTGCAAGAGAGTGCAAAAGAGTTCTCAAGCAATTCTAAAGATAAGCCCATTAATAAGTATGAGCCGTTGCATTTAAACTCTCACTGTGGTGTTGCCCATACGGAATCCCAAAAAGGAAAGAATTTCAATTTTCGTAAGCTGGGAAAGTGCAGAAATGATGATTTGTTTGGCCGTCAGTCTGTAAGCCGTGTGTCTCTCAAAGGGCTAGGTTGTGACGCAAGTGATTCATGTGCAAGAAAAAAACTGACACTAGGGAAAGTAGGACAATACCTCATTGATCCAAACTCGAATCATTTGTTGCTTAAAGATCAGTCTCTTTCACCTTCAGCTGGCGACAGAAACAGGCCTCTTCCTATGTCTTTCTCTTCCCCCAAAATTGAGAGTGAGCAACCAGATATCTCTCAGTTACAGAATAGGCGAAATCTTAAGAATGCATGCACAGATATTCAAGATTCTTGTCGATTGAGTCCTGTAGATGTGGAACAAGTTCAAACTAGGGTGGTCCCAGGCAGAGTTAAGCCCTCATCACCCTTGCCCACGAAGAGTACAAGGAGTTCTGGAAAGTCAGTTCATACAACTATCTCTCAGCCATTTGTTTTGCAAGAAAATAGTGCTTTGAGGCATAGTCAAAGGCAAACCCAGAAAATTGAGATAGTTCGATCTGCTCAGTTACATTAAAAGAGCGAGAGTATTTATTGCATTGGTGTGGGATGTGGATGTGAATATGAGTTCAGTCTATATGGGTTTGGTATGAGTATAATTCTCTTGAGCTAACTTTCTATAATGGTTTTGAACTTGCTGTGTAAGGTGAACATTTTAATTTATGCTTGCACTGATATGTTGCTTGATGTGCAGGCATGAATCCTGTATATAGTGAGAACACCAAGGTCTGTAATTACCTTGTTGTAAGCCAAGCTCATTGTAAGCATTAGTTCTGTTTTAGTACTCAATAATGGTATAAATTTCTTTCTTTTTACTTGCTTGAGATCGCTGTTTTGAGTTCACTTTACAAGAACCAAAACCAATTATGTTCTGCCCACTGGCAGGGCCAGACAAGTATTCACAGATATTCTTGTCTGTCAACCTTTTATATATGATGACCAGGTGGCTGAAATGTTAGAGCATTGGACTACCAATTCAAGGATCCAGGTTTGAATCCAAATGTGCACCATGTTATGTCCATGGGAAAGACACTTTACTCGGGTGCAATTTGGATACTGTCATATTCTGCTGTGGGAGTAAACCTCTAACAGACTAGTGCTGTGTCAAGCAGGTGATCTAAGAACCACCAGTTACTCTTTACACTACTGAAAATGGGATAAACTCAACATCCATGGGCCTTATTTGCCTTGAAAGAACTTTACTTTTAATTACTTTCTTATTTGCCAATCCTGCAGTTGTGTTGTCTATTTACGTGGTTCATGGTGACTGTTTGCAATGACACTTGAGAACATCACATTGCCAGGGACATTTGTTTTTCTATAGCATATGGTATAGATTGAAGAGGCTTTTGCTCTAAATTTCTTACGGTACAAGCTGCAATCATTTGGGAAAATATTGTCCCACTTTTCAGACTTCATTTGGCTTTTTGTGCATGAATGCTGAGAAATGATACATTGTGTAGTCGTAGAGTTGTAGAGTCCACCAAATTCTTTCCTGCCTCTTTCAACTGCAATGGTTCTTTCTTAATTTTGGCGGTGAATTGGAATTTTAAGTTTTTCCAGTCCAAATGTCAGTCTAGTCTATTTTTGATGACAGTTATTTCTTTGCTGCATGCAGAAGTTATTATTGCAACAGCAGGCAAATGGTTAAGACTGCTATGTTTGTCTTTCTTGAGCAAGGGGGCCAATGCTTGATCTTTAGGACTGTCACACACACCTTTTGTCTTTGTTGGTAGGCTACTTGCTCCAAACTGTTCTAAACAAAACAGATTTCAGTAAACATACTCTGATGCCATTGTTCATTGTTGTTGCTTTGAAGGACATCCATAGGGCAAAATATGGAAATGATCAGCACGGTTTTGATGATTTCTTTTGATTTTCTTTCTTTATTTTTTTAAATTTCTGTCTTCTCTGTGCGTGGCTTTTTTAAAAAAAAACATTTTTAAAGATTTATTTATTTATCATCTATTATGCAAATATGACACGAGAATGACACTGGTTTTTGTTTCTTCTAAGAAGTTAGTTGTCCTGATGAAAGATATATTTATACCATATATATCTTATACTTATATATATAAATGCATTTTCTTGTCTTGTGGTTTATAAAACCTAGAGAAGAATGCATGAGCACTTCAAGCATATTAATCTATTTTCTGGTAGATTTTGCTTTTCTATCAGCTGAGTAGCAGTTAGAAAGGCTCATTTTTGCTGTATTCTGTGGGAATTTTTTCTTTCGGTATCCAGTTCTCAATTACCTAAGTTGGTTGATTCTGTAACTGTCGCTTGTATCTTCCCTTATTTAAGTTATTACTAGTGTAAAAGTAGTTGTTTTTTCTTTATTGAAGCAAAAATTAAAGCATACACATACTAATGTTTGAAATACATTTACAGTATTAAACTAGTATAGACACACACACAAAAAAAGCCTGAAAGGAGAAGAAGTATCATAGAGTGGAGATCAATATTTCCTGTTTAAATAAAAATCAATGGTGCCATACCACTGGCAGCCAGATGTATTGGAAATTAAGTTTTATATTTTATGGAAAAGAAAAGGGGTAAGTATAGTATTTAATAAGAATAAGAATAAGAATAAGAAAATAATAATAATAAAATATATATATTATGGGTAAACTACTCAAATGGGTTTATACAAAGCTCTCTGTGATGAAAAAATGTTTAAAAATATAATATATTGAATGTTTATTCAAAAACGTTGCAGACTTATCAGTATGGAAAACTGAATATTTCAAAAGGGCGAGGACTAAAAAATAGTACATATATAATATGTACTTATTAAGTATACAATGTCCACAAAGCTTTTTCACTTTTCAAGCCTGAATACATGTACTTTTTATTAAACAATTTGTGATCATTTTCAGCTTTTTAACTTTGTCATTAACAAATTTTGACATTAATTTGAGAGTATGCACCACCTGTGACCTTATTTTACAAACACTTTAAAAAATAAGTTTGTTTCATTGCGTCTTGCATACGTTGGTTGGTTCAAGACATTTTCAATTTTGAAATGATTTCATATTATATTAATAAATAAAGCATGCACTGTGTGTTTCATCCTTTTACATTGTTACTGACAGTTTTCCATCCTGTCTGCATATTACAGAAAATCCTTTGTTGGCCCGTCTAAGAGAGGTTCTGGCAGGTATACAGAACTGAAGATAATTCACTAGCTTTCCCATCAGCTACTAATTGTTATTTCAGCACATCTCTGGCAGCTAAGACTAAGAGTCCTGTGTATTGTATCATAACAAACAGTTTAATTGTAGTGTTTGAAATGGAGACTACACGTGTTGGTACTGCCATTGTTAAATGACTCCTGAAATGTGTAGGCCCAAATAAGAAATTTCACAGTTAAAAGGAGTGAATCTTTTTATCACATTTTTACTTTTTCTGCTTTTTTTCTCTTCAAGTGATTAGTTTTGGTTTTTGAATCTAGATCTATCGTATATCATTAGATGAATGCTAGAGTAGGCTACTATAGATGTGATACTTTATTGAATTAGATCATATAGTACATATATCCTCATTGCATTTTTTGTTTTTGTTTCCAAGCCCTGTCTTTCAGAGCGCATGGAGTGCATTATGTAATACTCAATACTTCTGTGTTTTGAAAGAGAGAATGCATAAAATGAGAAAGAGATTACACAAGAAGAAACTAAGAAAGATGCTGTACCTCAATAGAAAAAAAAAGGAGGAAAGCTGAATTGAAAGCCGACTTATGGGAAGAAATGAGAGAATATGAGAAAGGGGTAATGAAAAAAGAAAAACAATAAAGTAAGTAAGGAGTGAACTTTGTATTTTTCTCAGTATCAAGTTACATTACCTCACACAGTACACACAAAATAGAGTCATTATTATCTAAAGCATTTTAGAGAAAGGTATCTGGACAACAAAATCATACAATAAAAGTTTGTATGATCTCCAGAAAGTGACTGTTGATGTTAACAACTCACAGTAATATGAACATTATCTTGTAGCAACAATGTGTCTGTAATTCTTAGATATGGGACATTATTGGATCAGAACAATATCAAATTGCTTGTTACATTCTAACAGCCTGAATAACTGATTGTGTCTTAAAACACTCAACCCAGTAATGAACACCTGACTGTATACATTAAACATGTGAAGTCTTCATGAGTTTTTAATGCTCGTTTTATAGATGACAGGCCTAATCTGCGTCTTATTTCATTGAGTTATTTTATTATTTTTCTCCTTTAAATTTAGTTAACCCAGATCTGCTTTGAAACATTTTATCTTAGTCTCAGACTTGTGTTTGTGTACTCTTGATTATAATGCTTTTAGAGATTGTAATTTTCATAACGTAATTTCATTTTGTTTATTTAGAATCAAACATAAATTACTGTTACTAATTTTATAAGGGACTTGGGTTGGTTTGATTCAGTAAAATTTCGTCTTCATCTATTTATTGTCTACTTTCTGTTGGGAGCTATGCTAATAATTGCTATTCTTATTGTCAATGTTAAAGTTAAAAGTAAATCATATTTATTTCTGAATGGGAGACCTCGGAAATCTTGTTTGTTAATAATAAAAAAAAAATTTAAATCTTGAGTAAGAGATATAGTTCACAGACTAGGGTTTTTGTGAGGTTTGCATTTTTTAAAAGAAATAGAATATTTTCGACGAAACAAACTTTGACATTAATAAACTTGTGAAGCATGTGTGAATGAAATTGTATTTTCTGTATAAAAAGTAAGTCAATTTTTTAAATCGGACAGATTTGTTTTTCATGAGGAATGTAGTTCATTCATTAATTTTTAAATTTTGTTAATAAAGTTTTCACTGAAAGATGCCTCATAGAAAAAAGGTTTTTAAAGAAAGGCAGTGAAGATCTGTAAGCCTATAAATATCAGGAAATGCAGCTTGTTCAAAAGTGAGTTTACATTTAGTTTATTTATCCAGCTAGCTTTGATTTCCGTTTCTTTTTCATTCTGCTATTCATCTCCCAACTGTAACTTACTAATACACAGGCTAGGTTAAATACCATATCATTTAAACAAATTATAAATCAATAGTTCTTTCTCCTTTTTTCTTATAAGACTTGTGGTAGAATGTTGTTCATGTTGAAAGAGGTCTTGTTTTCTTCATTAATAGCTGAAAGCTGAGCACAGTAGGCCTACATGTGAATTATTTCTCTTGTGACTTACTTGATTGCCATGCTAGTTTTTAACGCTTTTGTGTCTTTGACATAACTGTATTATTATTGTTAATCATATTAACCATCACCTTGTTTGCATTGTTTCTAGCTCTAGTCATCTCACCAGTTTTCCCAAGCGCAATCCAAAAATTATGATTTTTGTTGGCATTCTTCCAACAATTGTTGAATCACTATATTTTGTTTACAATTTTGATACATTTCCAAGAAATAGTATATCCAAGGTTTTCATCTGAAAATAAGTGAAAACTCATTGTAAAAAAACAATGATTGTCATTTTTGAAACTTTGGTTTTACAAACCAGAAAATATTAACTTTGTCATTAGCTTATAAATGTGTGTCTTCTGGTGTATCTATAATCTACTATATTTTTTACCCTAGCTTCCTGTTCTGCACGTTTGAACTAGTGTTGCCAGTAACATATATTTATTTCATTTATTTATTTTTGTCCTACGGACACCTTACACGATTTCTTTCTATCCTTACCCAGTGAGGCATATTCTGCATGGATTTGTGTCCTGCTGGGAGTGGTTCAGTATTGTCTGTATGTAAAGCACAATGAAAGGAGAAAAGAAAAAAACATGTTTGTTATATAAAAACACAAAGGTGAATTCCATTGAATCAAATGGCTTTCCTTGTTGCGATAAAGTGCTGTGTATTACGCCATTTACTTAATTTATTTTAATTTATTCTATATCGTATGACTTTCTACATATTTTCTGCCAATATGGACTGATGATACAATTTTCTTTTAATTTGTAATGCTTTAAATGACAGGCGTAAAAGAGTAATGATGGCTCATTGAGACACTCAAGTTTGAATATAAGCTTCCCTATTATAATATTGTTAAAACATTTAATTTGTTTTGCATTACGCCTTTGTTGTATTATCTACCGTAATTTAATTTAAAGTTTCCGATTTTGCAGCCTCACCTCATCTTTTCAGCCAGGGCTGATACAACAATATACATAAAAAAGCTTTAATTACTCATTTTCATGTACTTTGTAATCTTTCCTGATAATGCATGATAAGAGTGACTAAGCGACTGATTAGACCTTGTTCTTAAGTGTGAAAATGAATTTTGACAGCACTCTAAAAGTTGTTTTTACCAAAGTTCAGAAAATAATGTTTACATAAATCCCAACACTTCAAAGAAATGAATGAAAATTACCAGTATGTACTTTTTCTTATTTTAATTACATAAGAGGACCCTAACATGTAATGGCTAATTGTAGTATCTTAACAAATTACTTTTTATCCTTTTTATGAATACTTCTTTACCATTAATTTAGTCCCAAAGCTTATAAAGGTTCATAATGATGAAAGAAAAGATCATTTTTGTTGTTGTTTTTTTCTAGCTCCATTTGTAACAAGCATTCTCAAAGCCAATTTAGCAGAAATGTCCTCAATGCAGTCTCAAGTTAATTAGTTCGTATTTAAAATATTGCTTTGTTTTACTCTTCGGCCTGTTGTTTTGTTTGCAACGGTCTTTGCAAATCAGTGACACTGTGGACACGTGTTAACTATTTATACATGTCCTTTCAGTGTGAGCTTGTTGGAAGAATCTTATCCCAGTGTACTTCTTTCTTGGTGCCTTTTCTTACTCTTCTTTTGTCTCGTAAACTTACTCTTGTTTACTCTATGCTTTTAAAAAAATGTTTCCGATCAGAATGTCCCAATTATTTTTACGTTTTTATCATTTACACGGGCTTGAGATTCATTATGTATTTTCCATGAACAATAAAAACAATATAATTGTAGTAAGTTTCTCATTTCATATTATTATTTATATTTTAGAAACTAAATGTAGTTCAGATGTTATGCATTTGAAAGTTTATGAGTAATCATTATGAGTTTGTCAGGAGAAATAACAAAAATCATATCTATCTTAAGAAAAAAAAAAAGTAGTTATACTTTAAATCATTTAAAACTCAATGACATTTTATTAAGAAAAAGGCTTCTGTATAACATAAACCAAAGGTTTCAAAAGATGTGTCAATTACTATGGCATTAGTTGTTGTTTTTTTCCTCTTAACACTCAAGGCTAATATTTTTGATTGAAAGAAAAAAAAAGATTAAAAAAATATTCTAAGAGACAGTTCTGGAGAGCATTAAAGCAATCTTTTATTGGAATCAGTTCCTGCTGGTACATGATGTTTATTTATTTTGTATTATTTATTATGTTTTGTAACACAAAGAAAAGTTACCTCCCAACATTGCACGCATTTTAGTACCTTCAGCAAGTAAGTGTGAATTGTTGCATAAATGGTCATATATTTATATCAATGTACACAGTCTATATATGACTGTTTGCAGATGTTTTACTCACTACTCATACTACTCATAGTTGGACAGTCTATGGTCATGTCCAATGTGTGACAATCCATTATGTGCCAAAGGAAAATGTTTTTATGTTTTTTATAATATTTATCCGGTATGCTTTAGAAAATAAAGTGAATTGTTAACCCTTTTCGCCTTGTGTCAAATAATAATTCAGTGAGAGCCACTGGGTTTTAGTTGAGTGTCTGAATGATGATGATGATGAATGTAGCACTCAAGCGAGTCTGAATGAAGAGGGCTACTCTCTAGTTGAAAACTCGACGGTGAATTGGAGATTAAGTCACAAAATGTCAAATGCCTGCTCATTAAAAGAGATCGATAAATGACTTGAAATAAAAGGTTCTTTATTTTTCAATGCTGTATAACTGTCATTCGCCTTTAAACGAAATATGTAAAGTTTTCTATCATGAATGTGCCCACAACTATGTTATAATAGTTTTTTTTGTTTCTACTTTGTGAGGAACAGTTGTTTCTCTGTGTTTTTTAACTATATAAAAGTATAATATCAGATATCGCCAGACCCTTAAATTTATAAAGCGGTTTCCTTACATGTTGAATTTAATTATTTTGATTTGATAAAAGCAAGCAAATAGAAAAACTTCAACAAAAGATAAGTTACAATTGTTCGTTCATTGGCAGCAACAGGGGCACTATGCTATGGCACAGACAAGTGTAACCCAGCTCACTCACCAGTAAGACTTGGTAGCCCCAGAAGATGATACAAAAGATGATGATAATCACAATGAAACCTATTCATTTCTACAAGAAGAGACAAATATTTCAGTTAAAGACGTAGAGAAGGCTTTAATGATAACTTGGTCACAATATCATTCTTCAAAACATGTTTATTTTCAATGCATGTTGAGTACAAAATCTTTGTAAATGGAGCTAAAACAGGGCATACCTTAATGAATAGTAAGAGTAAAAACATTCCATTTTCCATTCGAGGGTCCTGGGGATCATACCCAAATGACAATCATGCTCTATCCTCTTTCCACAGAGGTGTTAACAGGATACCAGAATGTTCTCCTGTCTCAAAGGTATCTTGTATCATCAGTTCCACTTCATACTATGGAAACCAAATTGGCTCTTTGGGCCTTATTTAGAGGGACTTCACTTTTTGGTTGAAACTGATCATTCATCAGGAGGGACCAGGCATTGAGGTTATCCTTTATCATTTTCAGGGCATATCTCAATTACCTTACTTTTACAAAAAAGTAATATAACAAACACAAAGGTTGTATGTCAAGAAACTTTTGCAATTTTACAAAATGCGTTTTCCGAAGAAGAACATTGAGAATTTATCCAAATCTGATGAAGGCCAATAAAGACAACCCTTTTGAAAAATCCAGTTCTCTAATCCAAAACACAAAGGTTTCCAACATTAATTAACTTCGTTTTAAATGACAAGAGTTTCTCAAGAGTTAAAGATCAGACAAAGATCTTTTAATACAAGTCCAACTGGAATAGTAAGGCATAAAGAAATTGATGCTTGATGCTGGTGTATTTGTTCTGTGTTTCATATACATGTAGTTTCTCTATCTATATGTTGTAATCTTGCTTAAAATGTAGTAACTGGAAAGGGATGTGAAAATGATGGGTCGTTGCCTGACCTTGTATTATGCAAGGGAAAAGAGATCGCATACAGAATGAAAACATTTTGCGAGGAAACATAAAAAAGAGGAAAAGGCTGATTGAGAAGGTTAGCCAGGTATAAAAC
>JBDFRD010264738.1:0-10936 GCA_039654405.1 Bullina lineata
CTCTCTTTCTCTCGCTCTCTCTCTCTCTCTCTCTCTCTCTCTGTGTGTGTGTTTGTGTTTGTTATTGGCATTACGAGCTGAACTTTTAGTTAAGTAGTATGATTTTCCTTTACTTGTAGGGCCTACCTAAAAATACTCGATATTGTCATTTGGTTTACAGGTAAAGTAAAAGTAAAGTTCCTTCAAGGCCAATGAGTCCCATAGAGCCGGAGCTTTCCCCGGTTTCGGTTGTGTGAAGCGGAACAGATGATTTTTATTTCATCTCCGAGATAGGACGCTAGTCTGTCGTAGGTTTACTTCCCCAACAGAATATATATGCCGGTACCCAATTCGCACCTCGGTGGGGAGAGGAATATGGTCTTGTGTCTTTCCCAAGGATACAACACGGTCACCTCCCAGATTCGAACTCGACCCTTGGATTAGGAGTCCAACGCTCTACCCATTCGGCCACTGCGCCACCTTTGGTTCAATACCGTATAGGCCTAGTTCTAGTTTTGTCATGTTATATTCGGTGTTGCCCGAATGACTCACTATCTTCGTCACAAGGAAAAGAACATGAGTTTAAGTGATCCGTGAGAAGTTCTAAATACATAGATCTACATGTACATGTATTATAATGACATTATAGATAGAAGTCTATGTAGGCCTATTTTTTATTTTTACATAGATCTAGATCTAGATCTATAAATTACGTGTTTTATATTCATCCGCCTCATCACAACAAAAAGCCTAACTTGTTTTCCTAATTTGTTCGTCCATGGAGAAAGATAGTGTGAATTTTTCGGTCGGAGGGGTCTTCCTTGACTTGAGTCAACGGGAATTCCTCATTTTTATCAGTTCATTCTTGATGCATCATGAAACATTGCATGGAACCTGTTAGAATTATTATATTTTCTCCATGGTCTAGCACACAAAAACCCGTGTTACGCCTTGAGTATGCCCGCGGATAGCTTTTTAATAAAATTAAATACATTTTAAATAAATTGCGGGGCTGCTTTCATTCAGGAAGTTTGTGCTTCTCATGACACACCCCCAGTTGATTTCTATAAAAAGAAAGTTCACAATAATCTAATTTTAGTAACATAAACTGAAACTGAAAACAACCCTTCGTCAGCATCGGTGAGCACAACTCGAAGTCCTTATTCGCTTCCTTTTTCGCCTTCCAGAAAGGTAAAACCGGTATGTAGATCTAGATCTAGATCTTGATATATCTGATCATATTCTACTCTAAATTGATTTAACTGAAATGTTGCTGTAAACCAGGGTTAAGATCCGATCAGATGCAAGCTAGAATCTAGATCTAGCTGAAATAATAACAGTGAGGATTGAGAGCACTCATTCTTTTAGCCTACTTTTAGGCCTACTCTACTGATCGAGGTTCCCTACTCTAGGCTAGAAGATCTAGACTAGATCTACACAAAACACAAAACTTTTACGTTATTTAACTGTGACATCTTATCTGGATGCCTTTGCCTTTGGTAGGCCTATGTGTTGTTCCACTCGTTTTCAAAGGCTGAATGTAATATGCCTATATATCTACTGTGTATTCTGCAGTTAAGCATAATTTACATGTCATGATTGTAGTATAAAAAGAATACTCTAATAAGCTTTCACTTCATAGCTGCAGGAATAATAGTCTGACTTAATTGCTTTGATTATGGTAGCAATAGACCTAAAGAAGACAAGAATGAAAAAAAAGTTTGTGTAAAATAAATGTGTCAATTGTTCAAGTGAAATAGTGAAATTTTTCGTTATAGGCCTATTGAAAATTTGAAAGTGTGTAGGGTTAAATATGGTGAATGTTTAAAATTATTTATTTAAAAAGCTGTCTTTCAGTTTGAATTATAAGATCATAAAGAGTCTTTGCCCATTATTTATTCTCATGATGAGGTATGCACAGTGAGTAATGAGTGATGAAATAATGAATTCATCATTGCTGATAATAGTTAAAGAAATAAATTTGATAATAATAAGTGTTGAATCTGTAACCATTTACCACTCTATTACTATTGCAGTGTCTCAGTCAATCCATTATTTCTTTCCTTATATTTTTGACTTGAGAACTGGCAGGAACTTTCAATACTGAACGATATTTGAACAATAATTCTCAAATGTCCCAACACATTTTATTCATGTTTTTCTTTTCCAGAACAGAAGACCTGAAGAAAAAGCGCCATGTATTTTGCATCCAAATTCATTTTAAACAAAGATGATGAGGAATATGAATGCGTTTCCGATGAAGAGTTTCAAACTGGAATACAAATAAGGTAGATCAACTCGAGAATGTTTTTTTTTAACTAGATTAAATTTTTGAAAAAAAAAGAGGAACACAAATTTGAATCTACGGCCATCTTCCCTACCACAGCTCAATTTTGAGTTACCAAAAAATTTGGATCTCAGTGAGGTTGACTTCCAGACCCTGATGCCATGGTAGGGTAAAACTACATTAACACCAGACCTGACGTTTTTCAGCAGGCAAGCAGCCCACATGTCACCAGAAAATGACGGTCAGACACTGTCGTCTTTTGCAAAAATGGTGTGTAGCAGAAGGAGAAAGTTGTTGTTATTCATCTCCTCAGCCATTCTTTCCCATTGTCTTTGAATGAAATCACAGTTGTTGTGATGCAGTTTTTCTTTTTTTGTCAAAGATGGGTGATCTTTGCTGGATCGATAGAATCAGCTTTTCATCATCCATGATTGTGGGCTTATGGGGAGTCTATGCCTTCACTTTCGAAGTATGCCGCAAAGAACAATAAATTCTTATCACTGAATCACAATGTGTGTTTGTTTTGCATTTACATTACACCGCAATGGGCATAGCGGTTATGTAGAGGTTATTTATAGACAAGTGGCGGGAAAAGGACGTAATAAAATGAACTATTGATGCTGAAATAATCTTCCGTTTCGCCCAAAGGTCAGAACAGACAGAGTATGTTCTATCAGAGACAGTCTGATCTGGAACGTCGGGTGGCAATCGGAGAGGGCACGTCGTTTTTCTTACCTGTCATTACTATAATTTCGATGCACAATATTTTTGGCCGTAGGGTCTGGTAGTAATGTAGTTTTACATTTTCACTTGCCTTGTTCTAGTTAAATCAGAGAGAAGATGGGATTGTTGTAGTTGAGAGGAGATACAACATGGACCATATTGCTTTACAGCTAATAATTGTTGCTAAATTAGCTGTTTTCTGTTTTATTGTCACAAACTTATTATGTTCTAAGTGTGTTCCTTGATAAAGTAAAAGAGTCTATTTCTTTCTTGCTAAAATATTGGAAAAGGTTGTCCTTGCCATCAGCTGAAATTAAGAAGTGTTTAGTTAAAAAAAAACTCTGCCCGTGTATATCAAATTCTCCATTTTAAAAAAAATCTTAGACCGTAGATCTTTAATGTTTTTTTGTGCGCCATCTGTAAGCAGAGTTTGTGGAACAGTTGCAAAAAGTTGTTAAATAGTTAATACTTTCTTAATCTTGCAGGAAGTTACAAGCTGTTTGTGAACGAAATAATTATAGTGCAAATAAACAACGGTCCTGAAATGTTAACGATTTCCCAGTAGAAACAAAAAAAGATATGGTTCAAAATTGCTTCCACGAAATCACTAAATTCATCTGCTATTCTTTATCCTCAGTGATTCTGGCTCCAGTTCAGAGTCAGATAATGATGAAAAGCCAGCACAAGAAAGGGGGGCTTCAGAAATGTGTGAGTATCATACCTGATAACATGCTTGACATTTCAACTTGTAGCATTATTTGTATTGCTTTATTTAGTGCGTACATCAAAAGTTGTTATAATGTTTAATTAATTTTTTATTGTTTTCAGAATGCATTATTTGAAACCTAGTTTTGTGTCTTATGAATTCATTACGATATATTTATCAGATTGTGAACATAACAGTTTAATTAAGAGAAATTCCATTTGAAATAAAACTTACGCTGAAAAATGTTGCCATTGTTTTACATTCAAGGTCGATCCAGCCCGAAGAAAAAGTCACGCCTGTCAAAACTACAGAGTCATTGGAGAGTGCCGAGTAAAAGTGATGGTATGCTTCTTTTATTTTACTAGTTTTATTGCTATACTATGTCCCAAAAAATTTATTCTATCTGTTCCACTATTAAGCAATATATAAAAATGTATCAGATTTTACATTACATTTCTTTTCAGTCGATATGCTTCTACAGGTTTTTTTTTATTTCCTTAATCAATTTCAAATTTTAACTGTGTCCCTGCTCCCTTTGTTTATTCAGTTTTTGAAAATATGAAGGCAGATCATTTCATTGCAACAGTGTGCAAACTTATAAAACGATTGCAGGAAAAGTCAAACGAAAAAAAAAAGTGAGAGAAAATAAAAAAGAAAGTAAGTATGAGGTCTTTTTCTTTCATGTAATTGTTACAGGACCATCTTTTCCTTGAGTGTACACTCTCTTGAAGAGCACTGGATTTACATCCTATAGTTCTTTTTGTGTTCACCATCGTTCACTTACGATGACAGAGAAAATAATCTACATGATTTTTTTTGTTTTGTTTATTTTGTACAAATCTTGTCATATAGGTGAAATAGTTTTCTCTGATTTTACTCAGTCTACTATTAAATTCTAAATCTGCTGCAGCTTCCAAGTCCAGAGAAAGGTCAAGCCACTGGTTCCGACGCGCTGATACAAATGTCGTGTCTGTAAAGTTTGACACACTGCTGTCCCCTGGAAACATGCATGCTGGAGACCCTGTGAGGTGCACTTCTTGCACTGCTATCCTCTCTCACATCAGCAAAGCAGACAATGATGGAGACATGAAGGTGAGAAATTAAAAGTTAGACTTTCGCAGTAATTTTGTTTTCATTCAGTAAGTAATAATCAAACTCAAGGATGCAAAAAGGAAAAAATAATCTTTTGCGTTGGTGTGACATCCCAAAATTGACTTCACACTACAGTTCATGAAATTTGTTCAGTTGTCAAATAATCATTCCCTCAGTGCAGGATAATGAAGCCAATAAAAGGATGCCCGCAAAATTGATAAATTGGGTTCGGGTAGTTATCAATTAGTTATTCATTAATTTATCTATATATTATCTACAGTTTACACATTTGAAAGGCAATGCAAATTGCAAGCCCCCAGATTTTCTGTTGTATATTGGCTTGAATTCTTAAGCTTTAATACTTTGTTTTCAAGTTGTTGCGATTGGAAAAAAATGTTGCGCACAAAATAACAAGAGTTATGTGAGTGTTTATCAATTAAGCATAATTTTCCTCTTACCTTCTTCATAGTTTTCACATTTGCAAGAGCAACAGAAAAATTGTATTAGGTCCAAATGTTTTCCTGACTCAAAATTTTCATCCTGAATACCCAAGACTTGGAACAGGCTCCCAATACATTAAAAAAAATCAAATGAAAGGACAAAATAGTTAAAGCAGCACCTACTGTTTTTACAGGTGTGGAAATGCGAGTTTTGTAGCCTGCGCACACCTGTGGATGTGGAACCAGAGGAAATTCCAAAGGAGGAGGATGTGACGTACCTAATGGAGCCTGCCATGACAACCACCAGCAGCAACATGGCAGGCCAAGATCAGTCACTGGTCATTTTCTGTGTGGATACTTCCGGCAGCATGTGTGTCACCACAGAGGTGCGGAAAACATTAGACATTAGTGTTTTGGTGTTTCCTGGTATAATTATTTTCAGTAAGACAGTTTAGAAAATGAAGGAGAACAAAACACTGTAAATTAACCAGAATTTTAATGGGCATGATTCATAACAATATTGAATGGTTTGATTGAATTCGGATGTTAAGCTGTTAATTTTGAAGAGAAATTGACCGATACTTCGAAATTGATAAATGTATCCGTTTGATTGAAGAAATTAAGTCTTAATCAATAGGCAGTGTTTTTCACTGTTTTGGAGTGTTTCTTCCCTAAATTGTAAAAAATTGAGAGTGCTAGTTCTAAATTGTTTATCATTTAACCAACCTTTTGTTTTCGTAATTCAGGTTCAAGGAAAAGTCAAACTCCGTGGAACAAGTCACCTCCAGCGCCTTCAGTCCTTCAATGAGATGAATGAAGATCAATACCTTCCATCACAGAGAAACCATGATGTGACTTATGTATCTCGACTTCAAGCTATGCAAGCTGCTGTTGATAACCAGCTCGGAGAGATGGCCAAAAACTATCCGCACAGACGTATTGGCCTAATCACCTTCAACAATGAAGTAAGCAGTTAGTACTTAATTATATTAAAAAAACTCATTAGTTCTCTGCCTGTATAGCAGCAAAAACATGTAACAGATTGGGTTGAAAAATAGACATATGGTATGAAGAAGAAGATACTTTCTTCCTAAGTGTTTTATCAATACAAAAAAAAAAACATCGTGACAAACAAGTCTTTAGATCTATATCTTTGATCACACAAATATATGTAAAGTTGCAAACACAAGACAACCTGCTACTATGCATTTTTCAGCTTCCTTCCAGCTTTCATTCACTGTTTTGGCATTTATTAAATGTAATAATATTGTAAGTCATTCTTAGCAAAAATGCCATGGAAGGTGCTATGTATTTCCTGATTTCTCTTTTACTGGCATATTTTGCATTATTTATTATGGCAACATTAACAATGAAGACAATTAAATGATGATGCATGTAATTGATATAGATATGCTTTTTTTTCTCTTTAGCAAGTTTTTCATAGGTAATCTTTTTTTTTTTCCTTTTCTTCTGTGATCATAATCAGTTAAACGATACCTCTATATAATCAATTTATCCTGTTCTATGTCATTGTATTTAATTGTTTCAATCTTTTCTTCCTATCATTTTTCAAGGTGACAATTGTGGGAGATGGGAGCCAAGAGGAAGTCACGGTTGCAGGGGAGAAGCTTATGAATATTGACAGCTTGGTAAAAGCGGGATCAGAGGCAGTCCCCCCTCAAAAGATTAATCACAGCCGCACAGTCTTAGGAGAGAGGGTCTACAAGTAAGGAGTGACCTCATGTTAGACTTGTTTAATGGCTTGACCTATTCTTCTAATGTGTGGTATTTGCAGAAACATTTTAGAATGCTAGAGTGAACTTTGAGCTTTATATGACTATGTGAAATTTGTGTCAGGAGAATTGATATATTTAATACATGACAATGTTTTTTTTAAATTATTTACAATTAATATTTTTAAAGGATTGATGGGATTTGTTGAAACATGCAGGGGTGTAAATCTTTCAGATTTGTTTCTGATTTCAAAGATTTTACTGAGGGTTTTTTTTTTATAGTATTGTTTACATATTTCCCTTACCTTTATTCACTTGTAATAATAATTTTCAGTGGTACTAAATCCAAACAGAAAAATTTCGACAAAGAGTTATTCCGTTAGTCCGAAAATTTCCGAGACTTCAGAGACAAATTCTCTGGCTCATGAAAATAGCCTCGGCCTTTTGACAAGTGAGGCCCCTGGACACCAGCAGATATTTTTTCAGGGAATTTTGTTAATCTACAGTGTACATCCCTGAACAAAAAAAAAGTACTTAACAAATTAGATTGATCGGACTACCTAATTTGATCGATCTTCAGACTAGAAGAAGGTGGCTCCACCGCTTTAGGCCCTGCTCTGGTTGTTGCTGTCAACATGGCTGCCCACCACCCAGGGTCAAAGGTTATTCTATGCACTGATGGCAAAGCTAATGTCGGCCTGGGCAAGCTTGAGGAAGATACTGATGAAGAGACTGGCAATGAGTTTTACACCAACATTGGGGAGAGTGCTGTGGCGAAAGGGTAAGCTAGCAACATGAATTTAGGTTGAAAGGTGAATTTTAAAAATGACAGAGGTGTATGTTTTAAATGTTTTCAAGATTGATGAACTTAATGTTTATTTGTTTGTTACTCTTTTCGAGTAAAACCTGAATATAAATACTGCCTATATATTATTATAAATATTTTTTTTCTAAATACTGTCAATGCAGTAGTCTTCCTACTTGTTTATGGGAAATATGTCCTAGGAAAAAACATTAATTATGAAAACTGCTATTGAATGAATTAATTTTAAGCTGACTACAGTCAGTCATGTCAGTAGGAAAAGAGATAATTCTTGTAATAATCAGAATTTCTTTACATGTGTATTCAATGTTTTGAAAGTTATGACAATATAATCGTCCAACTGAAAAGATCTGATTTAATAGTAAGAATAAATGGAACATTGAGTCTCTCTCCGTTTCCAAAGCTATTTCTGTTTTTCATAATCATGAGTTTTATGCTTGAATAACTGTTTATAATCTTTTTTTTTTTTTTTTTTTTTTTTGCAACAGTGTATCAGTGTCTGTGATAACAATCCAGGGTACAGACTGCAAACTTGTTCATCTCGGTAAACTGTCGGACAAAACTGGTGGTCAGGTAAATCAAAAGTCATATTTGCATGATTAAATCTCTTCTGTTTTCCATATAAAGTATTAATATTATTAAAAGATGAAGATTTCCATATACTTTGAATTAGTACTCCACAGCATGTCAGGTTAATCTTGTAAAATGTGTAAAGGGTTTTGAAAACAAACAATTTACATGAAAGTTTACATTGCAATGAAGTATACTTGAAAACATGGATTTCATAGTCCATCAAGGGATAACTGATGAAAAGTGTGTCTGTCATATATAGAAATAAAAATCCTTTTTTAGTGTATGAATGTACCAGTCTGCAACTCAACTCAACTCAAATTTATATGATCTCACAGTTTGTTTCACTTCAACAACTTATTCTTTTCTCATTTATTTGACAGATCAGAAATTGAGGATTGATTTTTTAAATGTTAAGAATTATATAATTTGTATAATTAAAATTATACGTATTAAAATTTTATAAAACTTTAGTGGGCTTCTTTCTCCTTTGGTAATTCTTGTTCATTATAGTGTGCTCACACTTTTGGGAGGGATAAATTCTACTGATCTTTGAAGTGGCATGGACTTCAGGAGCATATGTTTTTGTCATTTTCATGAACCACTTTTAAAAATTGTTAGTTGGGTGGAATTGGACATATGCCTTGGCGAAGTCCAAACTAAAAGAAAATTCAGCTATAGGTTTCATGCTTATCCTGCAGATCTATAAATTTAACATTTCTTTTGTTTTCTAGGTGAATATAGTGGATCCTCTCAAGCTTAGAGAGGAATTTGGAAATATTCTTGCTGACCCTATCATTGCAACCAAAGTGAAAGCAACCTTGATTTTGTACAAGACATTGTAAGTAGGCCTATATTGCTTTCCTAGACTACTGTTAAGAACAGTTCTCTGATAGAGTCAGATGTTAAGACAAGCCTGGTATGAATGAGAAAGGTTTCTTTTTATGTTATTCATATGAAGCTGTTCTTTTGTTACTTACATGTTATTAAAGAATATTGTAAAAATTCTGACCTTCTGGTGACACATTTTGTGTACTATTTAATACGCATTGATTACTCTTTTTCTTCACTTGATTAATTCTTGTATTGCATTCAGGCACTGCCCATAGGAGGTATTGGATGTTATGAAATAAAAATTAGTTTGCTTGTGTTCGATTTTTCTGACAGTGTATATCGTTTCTTTGCTATTGTCTGTAAAAAGTGAAGTAAAGTTCCTTCAAGGCCATAGAGCCGGAGCTTATCCTGGTTTCGGGTAGCTTGAAGCAGAACGGATGAATTAACTTCATCTCTTTGACAGGACGCTAGCCTGTCGTAGGTTTACTTCCCCAGCAGAACCTGCAGGTACCCAATTCGCACCTGGGTGGGGAGAAGAAAAATTGTGTAAAGTGTCTTTCCCAAGGACAGACAGGCTTATCTCCCATATTCGAACCTTGGACCTTTGGATTAGGAGTCCAACGCTCTTACTGTTCAGCCACCACGCCACCTGCGACTGACTTAGTTTTGTCTCAAGGTTGCAATAACAAAAATAAAGCAATAGAAACGTAGTCGGTGCCTCCTGATCATTAGCAAGAAAGTAAATACCTGAGTTCCAGACTGATCTTCATTTTCTCTTTCAGGTATGTTGTGAATGGCCAAAACCCAGAGAAGCAAGAATGCCGAGCCGAAAACTTTGCTGGCAACGTGACTAGTAGTTCTACTATCACCTTTGAATTTGCCAGACGCAGCAGGAAGAAAAGTGGTAGGAACAGCTTTTCTTTGATTAGATTCTCAGAAGGGTTCAGTGGCTTATAAATATCACAAGCAGGGATAAGTGGGGCTAGGTGGGCTTAATGTAAATAAGAAAGCAGCTCTTCTGAAAATGGTCTAATTAAATTGTGTGTACGTTTGTAGTGAAAGACCCATTAAATACATAACTGTCAGGACTGAATTTTTAATATTGAAGGAACCAAAGAATGCAATTCAGTTTGTAAAGGAGAGTAAGATGGAATAATTAATTTAATAACAAACTACTTGTAAAGTGACTAAATATTTCAAGGCATTACATGAGCAGTTATGAGTTAATGTCCATATTGCCTGATTGAATGTCAATAGTTTATTTTTTAATTTATGTATTATGGATTAATATTTATACTAATTCTTGTAATTGCTCTGACGTGGCAAGAAAAGTGTATGCTTTATTGTATAAAAAGGACAAAATGAGTTTGACATGTATGAAATTTGAACTTGCAAAAATAATCATTCAGAACGCAGTAATTCCCATTTGAACCTCAGCTAATACAAACATAAATCAGCATTAGTTAACAATTCATCCTCTTATATACACATGCTTTCTCCTCGTCTTGTTTTAGCTGACACAGGCACTGAAAAGCCAGAAGAGGCTCGCACGAAAGAGGTAAGTTCGTTTTCTCTCTTCTCTCGTATGATTCTTTTGCACTATTCTTTCCTTCTTGTATTCCTTCTCTCTCTCACTCTCTGACTCATCCCCCTCCCACTCTCTCTCTCTTTTTCTCCCCCCTCCCCCCTCTCGCTTTTTCTCTCTCTCTCTCTCTCTCTCTCTCTCTCTCTCTCTCTCTCTCTCTCTCT
>JBDFRD010264959.1:0-10934 GCA_039654405.1 Bullina lineata
GAGAGAGAGAGAGAGAGAGAGAGAGAGAGAGAGAGAGAGAGAGAGAGAGAGAGAGAGAGAGAGAGAGAGGAAAAGACCAAAGAAACAAAATTCAAAATACTCCACTGACAGAAAACGTAATGATTAGATAATGAATAGATCATGATAGTCCGTGACAGAGGTCCCCCCTCCCCGAATGTGATTTGAGGGGGAGAGGGAAACATTGAAAACAGCAAGCTAGCAAGGTGACGATACTGATGATAGGGAAAAAGGGTGGGGATGGGGGAGTGAGTAACCAGGTTCGCTAACAACACTGGCAAAGTTTACCACACCTAAAATAGTCATTGTTTGTGAAGCTTGTGTCTGTGAGACTGAGGTTCATTAAATATGTAGATCTAGTCTAAAAAATTCCGTGGAAACTTTCAAGGAGTGAGATGAGACAAACAAAGCAGCTTACCAACTGGCTGGGGCCTAGATCTAAACCTTATTACTACACTCCAATACTCGCAGTATCTAGATCTAGATCTAACAATTAAGTTGGTAAGGCCTTCTAGGGTGAAAATAAATGAGACCAGCCAGGCCTAAGTTGGAGCAGTGAAGGCAAAATGGCCTAGATCTTGATCCGACTCCCTCATACATCAAACTAAATCTGAAGTCCTCTTAAGAACACAATGCAATAGATCTATCAAATGAAAGCAGGAAAAAGCAAAACAAAACAAAAAATCGCAAGAACGGTTAGAGATGATAGATCTAGAGCTGATGCAAATGGGTAAGAACGCATTTTCTGTTGTAAGTAGATTCTAGATCTAGACAAGATCTAGAAATCTAGTTATAATTATATTGTCTACAAAGTAAAATAATCTCTTCCTTATTCTTGGCCACAAATATAGATATCTCTAGATCTACATCTAGATCTAGATCTATAATAGATTCTCTCTCGGTCTTTTTAGCATCGTTCATCTTTATGATGACGGCTAAGATGCGGGCTTAAATCTGGATTGTAAATCCCAATCTAAAGTCTAGATTCTAGATCTAGACCGAAGTCTACCTTGATAGTTACAGCCTAGGCGCGGCCTACTCTAGATTTCTAGACAGACCTTACTAGTTACACTGATAATACACATAGACTAGAGAGATCTAGATTATAGATTCTAGATCTATCTACATTATTTAGAATTCTAGATTATAGAAATCTAGAAACTACTGATAGATCTAGATTTAGAATCTAGATCTAGATTCAGAGTGAATTTATTCAACAAATTTAGATCGCTGAAATAACGCTACAATATGAAGTAGATTTTTAGATCGCGGTAGATCTAAATAAGCCTGATCTTGAACTAGAGCTAGATCTACACATCTAGATCTATATTTTTGGGGTGAAATGTTCGAAATTGGAATAAGATTGGACTCTCTCGGCCCACTCTTTCCCAAGAATAAGAATAAAAGGCAGGCCAACTGGAACTAGACAAGGCTCGTGTGAGGAACATGGCCTTCATGGAGAAACAGACTATACTCTGCTTACTACATTGTGATTGGTTGTCGAAACTGAGAACAGACTATACGATACAAACCGCTATGAAGCAATAAAATCTATAGTCCGTTTCACAATGTCGTTTCTGGCTCGCTTGGGTGGCAATGGCAACCATATTTAACCCCGATATTCCAGAATATTTAGACTGCCAAGTGAGATAAGAAAGTTGGGAAATGTAAGCAAAGGTCAAAATTAGAACTTATAATAAATTTTTCACGTCATGATAGGCAGTATAGAAGATATCGTGCCAGAAAAACAAAACCTGAGCAACAACTTTCAGCTCGGCATGCTTCATTATTTGCAGACGAGAGTTGGGGGGAGTGACTGCTTGATATTTTTGTTCTCACGTTTTTCTTAAAGTATACAGATGTTTTCATGTTTAAAATGTAATGTAAAATACCTGTGCAGCACCCCTGATTGCTCACTGTAGTCGCAATGAAAATAATATCCAACGTCAGATGTGAAAAAGCAGTTGCTGTTTTGAGAGAAAGACACACCGCGAAAACACAACACAGAATTGCTCAATCTATCCGTCAAGAACAACTTAAGCACGTCTTTTTCCTTCACTAAAGCGTTATCAAATGACAATTATGAAATCCAATTAAAAAAATAATGAAATAGACGTTGTAGCAACAGGAGAAGAATGAAATTGTAATCCAAACGTTGCGTTACACTTGATTCACCAAACAAAGCTAGCAGAATACTCTAACGCCGACACCCCATAAGCCTCATTACCGCATCCTCGCTCACATTCATCCGCTATTGACTGCCATCGTCTAAAGTGTAAATTCTGGACCTGTGTATTCAAGGAAGAGAATAAAGATCATTGTTTGTAATTTATCCTCACCAAATGTATATTCAACATCTCATAAAGTTTTGTGTCATAAAATAAAACGATATCTTCGTGTGGTTTAGCCGATTTTACTTTACTACAACAAATAATGGGAAATAGTTCTCTCACGAGCGAGCGTAATGATACATCCTCGTGTTTTCTTGGGGGTCTTTGCCGACCGCATTCTGTGGATGACGTCAGCGGTCTATATAGGTCATTGGATGTTCGCAAATGGATTTTTTTCCAGGGTAATACGCACGTATAGTTTGTACAATAAATAAATTAATTTTGGACAAATACGTACCAATAACGCCCAAAATACATACAACAAAAAGGGACTGCTAGTTTCAAAGTAGTAATGGAAGATACTCATAGCAGAGTCATTAAAATGACGAGAATTGTGACTCGATCTAAGTCGCCGTGATCCCCACACCCCTTGAATGAGACAGCCCGTGATGTCCTGAAATCTAACGGCGAACTTCAGTTTGATGATGAAAGAGCTTCGTCGGACTATGACCGACCCAGCTCTGCTGCATGCAATCTCTCACTGTTGTTCTTTTCTCTCCCACGGATACTGAGCATTACTCGATATTCTTCATGTCACACAATGACAGGAGCGAAAAATGTGTTCGCCACGTTCACAGACGAGGTCAAAAGTCAGGCATGAAAGTAACATGTGGGTGGGCGGGTGTTCATGAAATAATTGTAATAGTTATAGAGGTGATCTATCGATTGTTTATTTTAGTGTTTTTAATGTTTTAATGTATTTTGTGAGTTTACTCGTTTCCGTATCTCGCCTTTTTTCTTCTTCTGGTTTTATTTGTTTTTGTCCTTGCACTTTCATTTCTGTTTATTTTTGGCCAGGAAAGTAGATTTCTAGATCTAAATAATTTTTAAAAATTATTTTGTTTTTATAAACACGCAAGTAAACTCTTCTATCTATCTATCTATATATATATCTATCTATCCTATCTATCTATCTATCTATCTATCTATCTATCTATCTATCTATCTATCTATCTATCTATCTATCTATCTATCTATCTGTCTGTCTGCCCGACTGCCTGTCTATTTTTCTTTCTGTCTGACTGGCTGTCTACCATCATATTTACTTGTGTGTTTTATCTTCATTTTCCTCTTTCTTCTCCACATTTTCCCGTTGTTCTGCATAAAAGTTGATCAAGTAAATCCAAACATTTCAGCAATGATAACGCTGTCATTTTCATTCTTTGATGACCCACGACCACAGTTGTTGAAGACAACAACTCAGAAGGCTTTTTAGCATTTGAAACCAGTCCACGTCATCAAAAATAAATTATCAGCGTTGAATGAAACCTAAATTACCTGTCATGTCAATGTTTCAACAGGCACATACGGTACAAAAAATGTGCATGTCAACATTTAAAGTTTCCAAATTTATGAGGATTTTAAAACTTCCATTAAATCGTAAGGCAGTACTGGCCTCTTTTTAAAACGGTGATCTTCAAGTGAAAATGATTCATCATGTGGGCACTGATATTGATTCAGTATCTCACCACCTCATCCCATCGACACCGCCAGCCCCTTTTATGTCAACCCTCACAAGATCTGTAGGCCTACAATGTAAAGGGAAATAAAATACATGTACAAAATATATTATGCATGTGTATAAGGATCTACTGAGAAACAAATGGCAGAGGGAAACAACTGCGAAAATTATTACTTATTATTGGCACGCCATGGATTAACGCCCTTGAACCATTCAGCATAATACAAAATGTGATTTATGTCAGACGAATATTTTGATGCCATAAACTTTGTTCTTTATTTTCTCCTTATCATTTTTCTGTACAGCATCTAACCATACTCAATCTGACTAAAAAATGATTCGACCGAACGATAATTCCAAATTCATCGGTTTTCGTAGAATCTAACTTTTTAGTTAGCCTAGATCTTGATTTAGTTCTCCGTTTAAACTTTTTTGTTAGTCACGTGACAAAACAGTGGCAAGTTTGACTGAGCACATTTTAGGTCTATTCAAAAGCTAGCCAATTTTCTAGGATTTAGGACTCCGGTTAGCCCAGTAGAAGAGTGTGTGAGTACCATTTCTTCGGCTTGAGGGCTTCTTAAAATGAAACCTTGAAATAAATATATTCTAACCTGTTCAGGAAGTAGATCTAGATCTAGATCTAGATTCTAGATTTCTAGATCTAGATTACAATGACTGACTGCAATGGCAATGGCAATGGCGTAGCAGTCAGTAGTGAATGATTTCATAAAATTTACTGTATGGTGTATGATGGTAGATCTAGATCTAGATAGATCTAAATCTAGATCTCTAGATCTACAGTCTAAATATGTAGAATCTAGATCAATGGGCAATGATAAAAGTTCCTTTTTGACAGCTGTGAACTCATGGTTATGTTATTTTATGATTGATGTGGGCCAAAAAGTAGGCTACCATCCAGTAAAAGAGACAAAAAATCTTGATCTTTTCTGATTGATAGTTTTCAACAAATTTGATTATGATCATCTATTTGAATTGACTAAAAAATGTCTTGGTCTTATTGAAGTGAAGGCGAAGCCCATCATTTATGGATTAGACGTGAGCCTATAGATCTACTGTATTAAAAGGAGCTGTCGTTATCCGCAGCACCCTGTTGCGAGTGTACCCGGCGAAACTGTTTATAACTTGGAAAAATGTCATGTAGGTCTAGTTTAAAAGCCATTTTGAGCGCCGAGTCTATTGAATCGATCACGGAATGTCTAGGTAGGCTAGACTTGAAACGACCAGCCATAATGGCGACACTCCGACACGTCTTGAGGCAATGAAAACACGAATTATAGGGGTGTTTGGATCCAGACATGTTGGATTCATCTGCAGAAGCGGTAGATTAATAGTGAATAGTGGTCTGTGTCACTTTCATTATAAAATGATGCAGAAATTTTGAAATCGAGTCAATAAATAAATCATGCAATGTGTCGGAATCTGTCACAGTAAACATTTTGCAGTCTTATTTTGCAAACAGCTCATTGGCTGAGAAATGCATGCATGACTCTCAGCAGTTACAAAAATGTATTTTCATTGATGTTCATTTCAAAGTTAGATTTGCTAACGTTTCAAAACATTGAGGGAGAATGGGCTACAACCTTTGTGAACAGGAACATTTTCATTACAATGTCATACAAGCACCTGTAGATCCAGTGCATGATTCATTTTCTGGATCCAGGCAGATGGAAATCTAGCTCCCTGTGAAAAGAAAAGGAGAGTGGATTGTATTGTATTTTATATTCCCATAAGTGGAGTCTGGTTAGGCTGCTGGACTTGCAAGCGAAAGGTACCATTAGTGTGTCCTTGCGATTTCTTACTTCTCCCTTTTTGTTTATATAAATAGGAGAGTTTTATTGTGTCAATATGATGTACGCAACATTGGCTTCCTTTTTCATGGGATTTCAACACTTCTATTCTATGTCCAGGTTTCTTCAAGTAATTTTGTTATTGTCAATGCTGTTTCAATTAATTTTTGAAGGCACTTGCTTTGCTTTTATTTAATTGCACAGTGTTATTAGTTAATTTTTCCAAAATGTTACCTACATCATTTGTCCCAGTCAGTATCTTTCATTTTCATCATTGAACTAGCTATTTATAATGATTTATATTTCTTTTTGTTCTGTCAGTACATATTAATATTAGTTGATTAATCTCCTGAAAGTGACATAAATGCTTATTTAATTTTCATTGTTTTTGTGTCAAACATGATGTAGGTAATTTAGGGGGTGGGAAGGGTAAAACTTTTTTTCATACATTTCACTTTACTCCTGGCTCTGAAACCAACATGACTTAGTCTTTCAGATATTTGGGCACACAATTATAGCAAAAGTGGTGCTGTTTGGGGTCATTTTTGTGGCATAGTTTTTGGCAATTGATCATATTATATGACAGATTAGGTCCTGTCGATGAGATACCTTGTATCATCTGTTCCTATTCTTGTTCAAAACCAAGAGAATCTGGCTCCTAAGGCCTTATAGTAAACCTTAAAGGAACTTAAAATGTTTCCTTTGCAATATTTTTTGCCCTAAATGAGTGAAAAAATGAGATTTATTTTTTACAAAATGGATTAGATTAGAACATTTTTTAAAAGGTCATCTTTTGTGAAATGTCAACATTTTGTTAACTTTTTCTGTAATATATGAACTTTTAACACATTAAATTTCAGTGATCACAAACCAGCCACCATGTCGCATTTTGACTTTGAGAAGAAAATCAATGACATGGTTCAAATGAATGCCCCAATCCAGAATGGACCATTAATGAGATGGCAGAGGAAGGCACAAGAGACATTGATTAGAACACATCCAGGGGAAGGAGGTGAGCTTGCATTTTAATGTTATTCTACAGGTCCCTGAGGTAGTTACAATGGCTAGTTATCACTTTCTGTGTAGATGTTTTAAAAACGTTAATTTAATCTTTTTTCCCCCTTCAGATGTAGATCTAGGGGAAATTTCACAGGTAGTATGGGTATTTTTGTCCATACTGGCTAGGGTTGGGGCTTATCCTAACCCTAACACTATTTTCTCTTTCTTATAGGTGTCACATTTTTTTATACACTCCCCTTGTCATATCTCTCATCACATCCCCTCATGTTTGTTATAATGTTACATTAACCTGCATCATCTTTAGGCTCCTTACAAGAATGGTATTGTCCCTTCCTCATTCTTATTTCTCACAAGTGGGTCATTATACAGTTCCTTCTTTAACTCACCAGGTTTGATTTCATTTAAATTTATTTGACAGCTATGTCATTTTACAGCTCACAATCTCTTCCTCGAATGCCAAAGCCAACGCACTCCATCTCACGCCTACTTTTAAAGTTTGTCATCTCACACTGCGTAATCTTCCGTACAGGTGTCTTTACATTTAAGTATTTTCCTCAGGACACCCATTAGCTCAGTTGGTAGAGCGTTCAACTGAATATAATAATATAACAGGTTGAAAGTTCAAGCCTTGGTCTGAGTGTGATTGGCAGAATAAGGTCCCCCTGTTTTGTAAGCCTTCTTAGACTTCTATGAGCGTCTTTCCTTGGGATTGAAGTAAACGCCATGCATCCCCATCATAGTGTAACCCATACACAAAGAAATTCAATAAAATGCAAAATCAGTAAAAAAAAAAAAAAAAATGTCACCCTTTCTCACATACCACACCCCTTCCTTTCCAGGTGTGTCATCTCCCTTGAAGGCCAGAAGCAGAACTCCTGGGAAATCGACCAGCAATGGTATTGTTGGAGCAGGAGCCAAGACGCCCAAAACTCCACGGAGCAAAACACCGGCCAAAGGCGCCGACTGCTTGAGTGGTCGCAGCGGCAAAAAAAATTCTCGCACTCCTGGAGCGAAGACCCCAGGGGCAGGTTATCCAGACAGGTCAGGAAATTGTTTGCATGCATATGGGGTGCAGGTGTGGTAATATGCATGTATGCATGCATACTTGTGTGTGTGTGAATGTAGGCATGGAAAAAAAACTATGTCAAATGTTGAAGTAGTGTTTGGATTCTTACAAAGTGGTAAACGCAAATAAAAGGATACAAAGAGAAACCAACGCTCGAAATGGGGGGGGGGGGGGGGGGTGTTCTTGAGTTGGCTGAGGAAATGCTCCTTCCTCCTGGCTTGCTGTTCTTCAAGTGAAGTCATCAGTATTTTCCCTTTGTCTCTGCGCTACTTTCAACATAAAGGCGGTGACTTTTTATTCTCATTCATTAATCCTCTTACAAGTATATGTGCAAAATAAAAATGATGATAATACACACACTACATAACACTTTCCTAACAACATATTTAGAAAAATACAAATTGAAACAATATCTGGGCTTTTTTTTGTGTTTAACGGTATCATAAAGTTGCGACCTGTCTTTGTACTTCCCCCAGATTCATCCCCAGCCGCTCCACCACAGACATGGAGTTTGGCCACTATGCCTTGATGAAGAAGAATGACGAGGAGGGAGATGAAAACGAGAAAGAGAGCTCCATGGACCCTGAGTACAAGATGAAGCTTCTGGAAGCTATGGAGATGAAAGATCGGAAAATTCTCAACTTCCGCACCAAGGCCCCTGAGCCGAAAAGTATGGATGGGGTTGGAGAGAAAGAGGGAGAGAGATAAGGATGAATACGTTGTAGGAAATTAATGCGGATTTCTTTTTACTTGGTTATCGATGAAGACGTAGGAAAATTAGTCTTTATTTGTTTTTACTCAGTTATGAATGAATATGTTGTAGGAAAATTAGTCTTTATTTGTTTTTACTCAATGATGAATGAAAATGTTGTAGGAAAATTAGTGATTTGTTTTTACTCAGTTATGAATGAATATATTGTAGGAAACTTAGAGCTGAAGATTGGTTTTGACTCAGTCTTGCTTACACAGGTTAAATTTTGTCCTCATAACTAATACTAAAGTTTAAACTCCAGGACTAACCTGCCTGGTGTCCCCTGTAGGCCTAACCTGTTTGTCTGCTGTACTCTCCTCAGGATCTGACATGAACAGTCGTCATGTCCTCTACAGTTGCGGCAAGTCCTCGGGGAAGACGTCCTCCGTGTCCCGTTACATCCCCAAGGAACCTGAGAGAGTCCTTGATGCCCCAGACCTGTTAGATGATTATTGTAGGTTTGCATTGCTGGTCTCAATCTAATAGTCAGTGGGGTTTAATTTGGTTTACTAATTTATTTCACTTGGTGACTTATTGGTGATGGTGGGGTTTTAGTGCGCTTGATATTGAGCCAAAAAGTCCTGGGTTCAATTCCAGTTGAAACTGATTCTTCGACTTAAGAAAAGATTAAGACTAGATTTCATGTTGTGGCCCTATGCTCCACAAGGAGCCAAGAGGATTAAGAAGAAGAGAGATTTCATGTTGGTGGCTTACAAATACCTCTGAAATGTGTTTTACTCTTGTTTTGAGTTAGACAATAAGGTAGGCATTCATTTTCAGTGTGCTTGAAAATAGTAGCCTTGATGAGGCTGAAGGAAATTTTACAACTGCTTTTGAGGTTTGCTTTTGTTTTGTTGCTGAAACCAGGGTCAGTCTTACTAAACAATGAAAAAATGTTAGCCTTAGATAGATCATACTTGTGTCAACAGGGCTCTCAAACTGAGATACATGTTCTCAAATAACTTCTTCTAAAGGTTGATTCATACTTTGAACACCAACATTGTTCTTTAGGGTCTCAATTTATTTTTTTATGTCATTATGCAATGCACGTTATGTAGGGATGGATTCTGCTGATGCAAGAAATCCAAAATTTCCTGTTTCTGCTAAATCCCTCCCTTTTCTGTCCCCATTATTATGTTTCCATAACAATCCAAATTGGGGCACTGATAATATATGTATGGCAAGTTTGTGTTGGTGGAGGTTATAGGGGATACATAGGTCTGACCCAGCTTCGAGCATAAGTTAACATCCTTTCTGTGTTTATGGTAACTTTTGCTTTGAAGGTTTACTGTATTTTTTTTTCCAACTTTTGTTTGAAACTATGTCCAATAGAAGTTTGACACATTTTCTGTTCTTCTCCTGTTTTCATCCCTCCCTTTTTCTTGCCTCAACCCATATACCTGTACATGTACATGCCAGACGGACCATTTGACAAGAATGTCTGTACCAAATTCATAGCATTTAGTAATATTTCATGTTCTGCTTTTCTTATCCAGGAACATTGCTTTGTATTTGTAATGGACCCTTCGTAAATATTAAAGTGTTCAAGTTCCAATGCTAATTTTCCTCTCCAGAGGATGTTAAGTTGTGGAAACTGCAAGTGTAAACCTTTTAAACAACTGTCTTTACACTGTCTTCTGTCATGAACTTTACTTATTTATTTATTATTTTATGCATATTTATTTTGGGTTTAGTTGCTCAGTTAAACTCTCTAAATTTCAAAATTCTACCCATGGACATCTCACTCTCTATCGGACTGGAGGTCTGACTAGTTCCAAACATATTGACCATATTTTTCTTTTGGAATAAAACTACAACTAGTATGACCAAGAGAGGAACAGTGCTTTACCCAGGCAAATCAGTGATATAGCTGCTTCGATCTTCTGTGCAAGACGAAAAGAGCCAGACAAACTTTGCCCTTAAAAAATGAAATAAAAAATTCACAGTTTGCACCAGTTTTTGTCCCGGTCACATTCACCCCCTTCACAGTCTGCTCTCAGCTTGATATTAATACCCAGCATTAACACCACCTCAAGCCATCTCCCTTTATTCTTCTGTCAGACCTTAACCTGCTGGACTGGTCGCAAGGCAACGTCGTCTCGGTGGCTTTGGGCAACGCTGTCTTCTTATGGCATGCCAGCAACGGTACCATCGTGCAGCTGATGGAGCTGTCTGGCTCTGATGACTACATCTCCTCCCTGGCCTGGGTACAAGAGGGGATGGTGCTGGCGGTAGGCTTGAGCTCTGGCGTTGTGCAGGTGGGTGAGGGACAGTTAACCCTGTGGGAACCATTGACCAATATATCGGTTCTTGAATAAGATCTGTTTCTTTAACTTTCCGATATTGATGGATTGAGAGTTGCGCACCCGTGAGTTTGGGAGTGCATCCTGAGTTGGTGCGTCGCTAAAAAAGAGCAATT
>JBDFRD010265070.1:0-10934 GCA_039654405.1 Bullina lineata
AGAGAGAGAGAGAGAGAGAGAGAGAGAGAGAGAGAGAGAGAGAGAGAGAGAGAGAGAGAGAGAGAGAGAGAGGAGAAGAAGAGAGAAAGAGAGAGAGAGAGACAGAGAGAAAGAGAGTCTGACCATTTCACATGTTAGCTCCAAAGACGTTTTGCTGAATATTTACTTTGAATTGCCTCCACAGAGTGGACAGCTGGATTTGAAGCATTTTGACCCAGAGTTTGTCAGAGAACCTGTGCCAGGTAAAACTGCAGCATTCAAATATATTTCACTTTAATAAAACTTGCATAAAATTATTTCAAACGCGATTGTTTTCTGTCGATACAAAAATGTATAATTTCTTCCTCTTTGGGCATTTGTTTTTTTAATTGAGCACTTTAACCTAAATGAGAGAATACAAGCAATTCCAAAGCTTTTAATTTATTTTGCATTGTGTTACTTTGTCTGCATACATCACAATCACATTCACAAGATTGCATCAAAAGCATTTAAAGTGAAAAAAAAAATTAGGCAATTAATTGTAATTACACAATTGTTATTTAAGAAAAGTACATCATAGAGTAGCTAGCAATCTATTAATCTATTAAGATATTACAAAAAAATACATTAAGGCCACAATAGAAAAATGATCAGAGTCACATTTTTGCAGTTTTGAGAAAACTTCATTTTAATTTTTAAAACGCTATGAGTGGGTTAGGTGCTCCTTTTTTTTTTTATTTAGTGTACATTACTCGAGACTGATCATATTTGGCTTTAAAATTTTCGGAGATGAGATAATCTGTAAAGGTGCACACACGGGGGCAGTAACTCAAAAAAATTTGGGAAAATGAACCCTGATCGTTTTTCCATTGTGGCCTACAAATGATCTCCAAGAAAGTAAGCTCATTCTGAAACTTTGCTTTCTTTTTTGCAGCGTCTGTGGGCAGGTCAGGAGGTCAAAGCAGCAAGTTGGTGAGTGCCAGTGTGATGGAAGCTGACGGAGTTTTTGAAGGTTTCTCATACGTGCCACCATCTGAAGATGCCTTTGGCTGACCTTGGAGGGCAGCTTGTACTTCTTCTTGACTTGAGACAAAAAATTGTGACTCATTTTTCCTTTGTTCCTTCCATGGCCATGCCATTGATGTCTGTGATTTTACTTTTTTTTTCTTTTGTATGGGGAGCGAAGGGGGAAGTGGGTGGGGTCTCTTAAAAGCTAGTTAATGCTTGGTGAAATTGTTCTGAATTAAAGTTGTACATAATATAGTAAGATTGATGTATAATTCACAGAAGTCATTAGCAGTTTTGAAGCAAATTATTTCTGCATGTACATTAAGTGTTGGTTTGTGCATAAGAGTGTGGATCCTTGTGTGCATTTATTTATGCATGTTTGAATTTTTTGTCAAATGAGTGGTTACAAAAAGAAGTAGCTGATTCATTGTCCAATGTGGCTCAATGCTGTACAGTCTCAATAAAAGAAGGGCAAAGAAAGTGTATACTGTCTAAAGCCTTCATTCTTCTTTGAGATTTTGTTCTTCTGGAGTGAAATGATTCAATGATCATTCAAAATGGTTAAATCCCATCATAATGTAATATGTACTATATTTTAAAATGTTACTTTTGATTTCTTTCTCAATATTAAGTAAATCTGTTCTTGCTGAAATGTGTGCATGACAACATTGTGCATTTCCTGATGCGTATTGTCCCTGAAATATATATATACACGTATGCTGGACATATCAAATAGAGAATTTACAATTTAAATCTTTTGGAACGATAATACTGTGAGTTAATTACATATTATCGGTGGATTAAAGTGCTTTTCAAGACGTGTAACAAGTTGGTACTTACTTATTTATTATAAAAACAAACCGTTTTGATTCAGTTTTTTATAGGATTTAGCACTGTCAGACAGGAGTTTCAATGATTGCACAACTTACATAAGGAGTGAACTCGCAAGTTAATTATGATTTCACTGACGATATTTTTTGCTTTATCCATGTACTTTTTCCTTATAGCAAATGATAAAGAACTTGTTCATTATTTTACATCAATGCATGAATTACGAAGATAAGTAAAACTTAGTATTAAATATTATGCCTTGTATTCTTTGCTAGCACAAAAGGGCCTTCATCTGATGAAAAACTTAAGGTCAGAGATTTCAATGAAATTTGCGTTCAGAAACTGAACATGAGATTTTGATTATGCTGTTTGATAGCAATCGTAGTCTGTGTGAAAAAAGTTGAGGTCACAAATTTGAATGAAATGCAGTTTGGAATGATGTTTTAATATTACTGCAATGAAATAAATGAATGAATATTGTTATGGTCACAAAACTAAAAGAAAAGCCCATGCTGTCAAAGTAAAGATAAAACTTCTCAATCTTGCATGGAAATTGTAACAGAAGAGAAGTTATTTTAATAGGTCCCAGAACTTTTTAGTGTTTTTTGTGTCTTTTTAAACTTATTTTTTGTTAAAGAAAATTATAGTTGTTAGTATTGAAGAAGAAAATCCTAGCTGACACATGGACATTTTTGGATTTGTCTGATTGTATACACTGCACATCCTGTGGCAAAAAAAGACAATTTAATATAATTCGTCCCCAACCCTCAATCTTGGTAGCTACACATTTAATTCCCCAGTTTTTATTAAATTTGGGCTTTGTCTCTTCTTTTATAACAACTTAATATATTAATACATACACTGATGTGCTCAGTTTTGTGCGTCACGTTCAGTCCTGATTTTGGCTATGTGTGATTTGTTGATGTGAAGGAGATGGTGCATGATAATGATAGCTGAAAATATACTGCAAGCTACACATGTTTTTTGTAATATTTCCTAAAACGCCATAAATTTTTGGAAAAATTACATTACGCAAATGTAACTTTTGTTTTACCCTTTATAGGTTTAATATGTTTGTTGTGTTGTTCAATGACAATAAGGAAATAAGTATCAATCATACTGTATACCATTTTCTATGGGGTTGAAGTTAAAATGATCAGAGAATTATAAAATGCAAATAAATCCATTTATGGTAGTTTTGAAGTTTGAATCTTCCATAGCAGTATACTATAATCTAATAATCCTGCCTAGTCAATGTAGCGAGAGTTATGGACACAGGATTTCTTAGATTAAACGCTATCTCACTTTTGCGCATGTTCATAAGAATTATGAGATAACCGTATTTTGATTATATTAGCTTGAAAAAGTGATAATTGTTTATAGCATTACTATGTTCATTACAAGGGCAATGTGATATGATAGATGACTGTGTTTTCTATGAGCTTTTGCAATTAAGTCGTTGCATATTAAAAGATGCATAAGTTAAGGCAATATTTATTTGTTGATTTAATTTCTTACTCAAGGCACAATATATTTTCATACCAAATGAAAGCAAAAAAAATTGAACAAGTCAAATTACCAGTAACCTTGTCTTTTCTGTGGGATGAGATTATAAAGAGATCATAGCATACAATAATTTACCATCAGCATTTGCTTTTTAGGGTTGCAAATTCGGATAATGTTTTAGTGGCTTTTGAACTGTAACGATTGGCCTAAATTTTGTATGTCCAGTGCTGAGAAGTTTCAGAAGCTCCTTCATGAGTGTTTGCTTGTTTGTCAGTATGTGAATCATTCTTTGGTGCCTTCAAGAGAGAATTGCTCCTGTTCACTGTGTACTTGTTTTGATTCTTGCTTAGCACCCTGCCATTGAGATAAGTTTGAGATCCGGGACTTGATTGAGGATCACCTCATGAGCATATATACATATAAACAAGAAGTTGTCTTTTCTTACATGTACTTCGTATGTACTTTGATTCATATTAGATTTTCAAAAAACAGCAAAAAAGACTCTATAATTGGATTGAAATAAATTGGTCCATAGATAAAACCAGAAATGGTACTGAAGCTGGCAATAAAAATGAACCCTTGAAATTTCTTGTTATTTTAGAATTATTTTCCATGGTAAACATTTATGATAGATATAAACAGTAATGAAATTATCTGGAAGTGATTCTTTTTTCAATCAAATTTCTTGACACTCAGATCTTTCTGCACTGAAGAATGGAAGCAACTTCAAGTAAGGTCTTTCATTTTTTTTCAATGTGTTATTTGATATATTTGTCTTTCTTGATAATAAAACATTTGTGTACAATTATATTGATGTGTATATTGATGCAGGTTTTCAGTTTATCCAACAAATCTAGTGTTCAAAGATGATATAATTAGTATAGCTTTGAAGTTATTGGAAATGTATGTGTGTTGCTTTTAATTTCTTGCTGAATTCAGATGCAAACACATTCAAAGCCATGGAAATTGTAAGTCTCATAACGATTAAGCAGTCCTTGTAAATATACATGGATCTGCATAAATCTGCTCTCAACAAGAACTATGGTGCAAGAATAATGTGCACCTACAACCAGTAGGACTTCAGCATCTCCTCCCTCCCTCCAAATATCAAATAAAAAAGGATTTCAAATAACAATAAATGATTTCTTGAGACAATTCCCCCTGCAATAACCTCAACACCTTTCAGATAAGCACTCAAATTCTACTCCTATTTCAAAGCAATCCCATGATGGTTCTATGTCATGTTACGAGTCCCAGATAAAGAGAAATTAGATGAACTAAGACATATGCATCAAATCCTAAGATGAAACCGGCAGATAAAATTCTAAAAAAAAAAAAAAGTTGAAAACAAGAATACCTGAAGCAGTGGGTATCGGCTTAAACTGGACAATTCAAAGGTCAGACTTGTGAAAAAGGCAAATATCCATCATAATGTCTTACAATAAGACCCCAGGAATATCATATGATGTAAAATTAAAAGTCTTCTGAATTACAACACCCCTAACTTTTCTTTTAAATTCTTACTGGGCTTTAAACTTAAAATTTCATGAAAGAGCTCAATACCTACCACCATATTTCTAGCACTTCAAGCATTCTTCAATTAAAGCAGTAGACTCGATCGTCTAATGAATGATGCAGAGTATTAGATTGGCTTAAAATCCTCAGTGATTGGTTTCAGATCGTTTCAAGGGCAGGCTGCAGGGCTATTTCTAGAGTAGGAAAAAGTAGCTCCTTTCATACAAATGTACTTTAACTATACTGGACTTCCTGTAGTTACACAACAAAAACACAAGTACAAGACATTTGTCACTTGATTTACAAAACTCTGGTCAGAAGAAATTATTTATCTGATTTATATACATCGTGTAAATAGCGAAATAAGATTATTATTTGTTTCAGCATCCTATAGACTATGAATGCAAGATTGAATGAAGTAGATTGACATTTTCTTCTAGCTGGTGAAATGAATTGATATAGTAAAAGTATAGGAAAACTTTTCTTGGCCCACTGTAATGTGTAATGGATTTGAACTCAATACCAAAATAAAAAAAAATTCAGGTCGAGAGAAGGGTGAATGAATGACTTCAAAGCTGTATTAATTGTATTAGTTATAATTATAACTCAGATTTTTCTTGGTTTTTGGTATTTTTTTTTAATGAGAACACGCAAATCTTTCATTGTATATCCATTAATTGCTCAAATCATGTTGAAATAACTTTGGTGTTGTACACATTGACCTGTACATAAGAATAATAGAATGTCTGTGCCTTGAGCCCTATGTGCTCCTTAAAATCAAAATACAGTCGTGCAAGAAAATCTCTTATTAACTGAAATCACAACTCATAAATAAATTTCTTTTCATTCTTCCTTCTTCACAAATATCTCAAACAAATGGGTTTAGTAGTGCCAGTTGTAAGGCTTATTTTTAAATATTAAGAATAATGGATTCATGATTTTTCTCTTATGACGCTTAACAAAGGCGAGGAAAATGTTAAAGTCAAGCTAAGATAAGATGGTGGGGATGGAACAGACAATAATGAATGGTAGGTTTGTCATCAATACCAGCTTAATGACATCAGTAATAAACTAATTGAATGGGGTTTTTTTACTTGAAGATAACACTATATGTATGTGTTAGGATAGCTGTATTATTTCCCTCAAGTCTGTAATGTAATGATAATACTTCCTATACTTTTTTTATCAAACTGGGAAAAGACGCAAGGGGTACGAATAATTTGAGATGTCCTTGAGTGTGTGACCAATGTAATGTTCAGTAAAAGTAAAAGCTCATAAGATAAGAAACTTATGTTTTATGGCTGAAGAAGTTAAAGTATTATTTTTATGTGATATGAATTTTTCTTAGTATTTTTTCTCTGATACTAGATCTATAGAATGAAATGCATGAATTGGCTTGAGATTCTAAACTCTTTGTGGTGGTTTTGGCTTTTTTAAGCACCGAAGATGTCTCTCATTTCTCAACCTGGAAGTAACACCTGAAGAGTGCTCATACCTTCATGGCTACACTGTGACATTGAGCAACAAAAGGAAAATGTTGTGCTGAGAATTATTGTAGTTCTTGAGTTGTATAATTATTCCACCGTCTAATTTTATGGGTATTCAAAGCATTGATCTAGTTTTTCATGCAATGAGTTATAATAAAAAAAAATTATCAGAATGGACTGAATTAATGCTACATGTACTTTAAAACAGCAAGAGAGTGTTCATGGAATATTTCTCTCAAGTGAGGTAAATAGTTTTGTGTCTTGGATCATTTAAGGTTTGATCTTCAACTGCAACTGACCATTTCACAAACATTCCAGATTGTTTTGAATTCTTCATTTTGGGAGATGAAAATAAGTATACATATTATGCATTGTATAAATAAACAAACAATTCATTTTTCTCTTTTCCTATGAATGATTTATTTTAAGTACACTGTGTGTTTCAAAAGTTAAGGATTGGAGAAAAGTTCAAAAGTTAAGGATTGGAGAAAAACAAACAACATGAGAAAAACGTGAAATGAGATCGATCTTAAGTTTTATACCAATCCCTCTCACTCCCCTCTTTTCTCCACACGAACATGACATAAACACCTACATATTACTGAGGCATAAAACACAGTTTTGGTAAGTCTTTTAATTGCATTAATCATTGCAGTAGACACAAGCTCTTTATAAACATTTTGAACAGTCAGTATAAATAGATTTAAGCCTGAGAAGAATTATATGGAGGACAACTTCGTTTCCCATGCAAAATGTCCTCCCATGTCGCCAATGGCTAATGAAAGACCGTAGCAGCATATACTTTAGTTCAATTTCAGCATGTAACAATACCTCTGCTGTACCACATGCTGGAAAACAGTGTACTACTGTTATCATCCAACAGTAAAGACGGTTCAAATTTATCTCGTTCTTTATTTTCCTCTATGTATGTTTGGATTTTATATACATACAATTAAAAATTCATTGTATTGATGATACATTTATATGTCTTAAGGGTCAACTCTGAAAAAAAAAGAAGAAAGTTTCAATTTGAAATGACACAGTATGCCAATCTTCCTTTGGGAATTTAGGCCAAAGCGTAAAACAGTACCTTTGTAATATGTTTAGTATGTGAAATATGTTTCTCCTTTGTTTTATTTGATGTGATTAAAACAGAGATTCCACACATCTTCCTTACATGTGAATATAAGATTACTACTGAAATGTAACATGAAATTGAAAAATAAAAAAAATAAAAAACATGCATTGTTCCCTTTTCTTTCTCTACATTTGGAGTGCATGAGCGCTAATCATTTAGCTAAGTTTAACCAGTCACAAAGTACATTACAACCCGATACTTTGTTTATAAATTCATATTGCTTGTAAATTATATCAAAAGATTTGGGAGGCCATGAGAATGGTACACATTGCTTCATATGAAACAGTCACGCCAGTATCGTCTTGCAATCAGGATTTCCTATGAGTTTGTAGCACAGAAACAAAGAAAAGAAGAACATTTTGTGCCAGGAAAACTCATCATGATAGACTGAACATGAAATAATACAGGAGATCTTATACCAGTAATCAATGATTATACTTATTCTGAACTGTATAAAACAATTTAAATTATCACAAGTGAATAAAGTCTTTCCAGCATAGTACATGCTGTTCTTGGCCTAGTACCAAGAAACAGTCTTCAGTGACGTAATGGCTAGAGCAATGGTCGTGGGTTAAAATCTGATGGCTGTCATCTTGTGTCCTTGGGAAAGACACTTTACTCAATTTTTCCTCTCCCCACCCAGGTACCAATTGGGTACCAACATATTCTGTTGAGGAAGTAAACAAAGGAAGGACTAGCATCATGTCTAGGAGATTAATTTAAAATCATCTATTCTGCGTTGCACTACTCAAACAGGAATAAGCTTGAGCTCTATGGGTATTATAGTCCTTCAAGAAACTTCAACTTTTATTTACACCTAAAAACAAGGGATACATGAAAAGAAAATGTTTTTTTAAATTTCACCACCATTAAGAAACAAAAGACATCAAGCCACATCTTTCACTTCACGATATGTTGAATGCATTACAAATATAAAAAAAATGCATTACCGGTATCACATCAGCATAAATTCTATCTTATAAGAAAGTAAAAAGTTGATTTCACCTACATAAATTACAAAAGTAATTCATAAAGCAATAAATCAAAATAATTAGAAAATCGATGTTGATAAACAAGGCTTGAATCTTTGAATGACTTGATTTCTGGATAAAATATGTTATACAGCTTATTCAAAATAATAACATATAAATGCACTGAAAAATAATTTGAATCTTGACAAAAATCAAAAACAGATTTTGTCTTTAATTCAAATGTGTAATGTTAAATAAAAACATGCTTTTCCAAATAAAAAGTTCATGTATTTATAATTAGATGTAGAAAACAATGATGATTCCACAAGACTTCAAAGTGAAATGATTTGTATTCTAACCCAACACAATTACAATTTTGCATGAGGTGGTAGAGCTTTACACGAAAGAAAGGCTATGTTGAAGGCCTAGATTCATATGAGTCTATGCATTTTATATTTGAATCATCTTCATCTGTTCCTTGACACTCCCAAGGTTTAAGTTTTCGATTCAGCACAGAAGGTGTTGGGTTCAAGTTTGTGGGCTCGACTTGTACTGTGACAACTCCAGGAATTGGGAGGTTGTTTTGAATGTAGTAGGCAATATCTCCCAAAGTCAGTTCCTTCCCTTCCTCTTCATGCTCTTCAGCAGCACCTACTACAGTGTCTTTCAGGTGCAAGTCATCAAGGAAGGATGTGAGATTAGTCAAATCTGAAATGTCTTCTCTATCATGGATCACCTCTCCATTGCCACTATGAAGAAAAGAAGAAACCTCTTGTTCAGGAGCTTCAGCACTCGGGGTATCATCACTGGTCCCTGCTGCTGCTTTGTCTGAAATGTCGTTTTCCACCAAAGACCCCTCTGATGAATCATCCTTGCTCGGCAAGGTCAGTACCTCACTGACAGTTGGATTTTTTTGAAGACCTAACTGAGCATTAGCTGAACCAGTTTCCGTATCTTTAAAATCCCTGATTTCAATGCCACTAGTACTTGGATCGCTAACAGGATGCCCAGTGGGATCTCCAGTTGGATGAAGAAATTTCTGGGCTGTAATGACAGAGATAAACAGAACATTTTAGTTTTAATTTTGATTTTGTAAACCAGCCCCATCCAAACATACAGTGGAACCCTCTTAATCCAAATTTGAGTTGTATGTGTGTGTGTGTGTGCGTGCATTGGTCAAGGCTGCACTGTTACAGTTACATGGCATACAGCAGTGAAGGCAGTACCAATCGCACAGCATGTGATCATGGCTCAAGAATGTTTAAAGCCACCATAAGATCTGGGCATTTGGTTGATACATGGAAGTGCAGACAGCTGACAGAAACTGGGTTGTGTTGATATACCTAGCATCAGCTGATGCGCGCAAAATTCCCTTGCAGCAACTACAACAGGACATGCCATTTGAGGATAGGACTGTACAGACACAGCAGGTGCTGCAACTCCATGACAGACTGATCAGTGTGCAAACTCCATCATCTCCCAAGACAGGAGGATGCCAACAACAACAATAACAAACAATGACATCTGATCACATGCCATAATCAACTATCAGTTTTGTTCAAAACTTCAAATGTAAAATAAACAGTATCATCATCTAAGTGCAGTGGTAAATTTTCCATACATTATTTGATGCAAGAGTTCTATTTAAAATGCAAAGATTGATTTTTGTTTTCATCAGCAAAATACAAAGTCCACTTTAATACTTCATGATTATTTAAAAGTGTGTAATATACTTTCATTATATTGCACTACACAGTACATGTTACAAACTCACAGGCTTCTGAATGGCTGCCCTTTGACTTCTGTTCTCTCCAAGACAAGTAATGTTCAAAGTTGAGTGGATGTACACGTCTGAAATTATTTTACACATAGATTTAAGTTGAAAATAAATGGCAATAAGATGGGAAAATGTAAAGCTAAAAAAAAAAAGTTTAACACTATAACTGCATAATGTCCATAAAGAAAAAAAGTATGTCCAAGTCACTAGTAAATTTTGTAAATATCAAGCAAAGGAATTTTATCAACACTTGTGATCATTATTATTATCTCTAAATTGCAGCACATGTATTAATCTCTCTATCTCATTTCTGCCAAACGAAAGTTTAACTTTTTGTTGGAAAGATAGAACTGAAGTAAGATTGATGTGAAAACTTATGGTATATTTTCAGGTCTTGTTATAGCTTGTGTTTTTATATTTATATGATTGCATCTCACAACCCTTATAAATATTACTGTTTGCCTAAAAGCATGTTCTACTTTATTTTCTTTTTTGTACGCATTTTTTGTAAACATTTTTAATAAGAAAAACAGAACAGGTGAAATAAGTCTAAGACAGTAGATGAGGAGGACAGGTTATTAGTAGGGTAGAAGGGAGAGGAGAGGAGAGAAGAGAGAGAGAGAGAGAGAGAGAGAGAGAGAGGGAGAGAGAGCGAGAGAGGGAGAGAGAGAGAGGAGGTTGGGGGGGGGGGGGGGGAAAACCCCAACTCCTTTTTGTTCTTT
>JBDFRD010265180.1:0-12934 GCA_039654405.1 Bullina lineata
AACAGTTGCCTAAGGAAGATTTTCAAGATCAGATGGGAAGATAAGATCAGGAATGAGGACATATGGAAAAGAGCAGGACAGGCACCTATAGAGGAAGAGCTAGGAAAACGAAGATGGAGATGGATTGGGCATACTTTACAGAAATCACCAGGTAACATCACCAGACAGGCACTGCAGTGGAAACCCCAAGGTACCCGAAAACGGGGAAGGCCAAGGGAAACATGGAAACGATGTGTGGAGAGAGACAAGGACAAGGGACAAGAACAGGACAAACATGGTCAGAACAGAACTGGCAAAGTTGTCCCAGGACAGAAGGAAGTGGAAATCCCTTGTGTGCGGCCTATACCCTGATAAGGGTGAGGGGCATTGATGATGATGATGATGATGAAAATTAACGAGTTTTCGAAAAGAAAACCCTGAACAGCTAAACAAAGAAATTACATGGAAACAAGAAGTATAGAAGGGGAGATAAAACCCATAGAAATAGTAACTCTTTTGTGAAGAAAGATTTAGGTCATTATCAACTTCCGTTTAGTGCGCATGCGTAGAGTAGTATTGCTGTGCAATGTCTATTCACATGTGGTGAGTGAAATAAACCATATTTTATTTATTTTAAAATATATTATGTGCTTATGAAACCCGTAAGTATTTATATTATGATACATTGTAACACAAAGCAGGCCATATTATTGGAAAGCATACAATTAATTGCTATAATTTAATTTTCAAAATTGTCTTGCGTCTCAACGTGGTGTCCTGGTCGCTTCATTTTCATCATTCATCGTGCTCTCGGTTTTTAGCCACTTCATAAATGTTGACAAGGTAACGCTTGGTTATCTGGATTTGAATTTACTCATTCAAATATTTATGTGTTCAGTTAATCGTGTTTACGTCTGTCAAAATAGTTACAATAGATGCAGCAACGGAAAGCGTCATGTCCTTGTTAACTCAGTACACCTTGACACCATTGTTTGAGTTGAGAAATTTGTTGGAAAACTAACAAAGGGGCATAATTCATTTTCTGGAAATCCACACTTCAGCTCTATTTTTTGAGGATTTTTATTACTTTAGGTGAATAATTTTGTTTTATTATGCTAACAGTTTGGTATTTTGATGTCTTTGTTTTTGTAAAAGGTTTAGATCTATACATGGTCAAAATCAGTTTCTAACTGTAACTTTAATTTTAAGAGCAGGATTTGTTTCATCACATGATCAATTCTATGGTGATTCTTGGTCAACTAAAATCTAGATCTAGAATCTAGTTCTACTTGCAGGTTCATTCTAATGAAATAATATTGAAATTACCCATGGTAATTCAATTTTCCCTTATTCAGTGCTCAATAGATCATTTCCCTGCCACCTTGAGTGAGTAGTTTTAGCATACAGGCCTAGATCTATTTCTATTGATCTAGATTATCTAGATCTAGTAGTAGGCCCTACACATTTTTCATTTTTTGGGAAGGATTTATCATTACCAAATCCGGAGACTCTAGATCTAGACCCTAGATTCTATGTAGCCTACTTTCAGTACTTCGTGATATGAAGTGTAGATTTAGATTCTTATTTAGAATCTACAATATAATAAATGAACAAATGCATGATTAATTTTTCTTTGTTCTTAAATGTTCCAGAAGCTGTGAAAGAAAAGGTTTAGAGTTGGCCCTAAGGGTTAGGATAGATGCATGAATTGTTACAACTTGTTCCATGTCTAAAAAAAATCATAAAATGCTGTCTTTTTTGAGAGTATAGGTAACTGGATATTCCTTCCGATTTTTTGGATTCATAACCAAAGAAAAGATGAAGCAGCTAGAATGTAATGAGTAGGCCCCTAATATTGTCTTATTTTTATTAACAATTGTTAGATTTCTTTGGATTAAAATTCTTTATAATGAAATGGCTATAAATGTATATTTAAGTACAAGTAAGAGCGAGTAAATAATATTAATATCAAGAGCTAAGTAAAAAAATTCACAGCGAAAGATGAGCAAAAAAAAAAAAGGAAAGTGAAATTACAGGAATCTATATCTAGTATGAATTTAGATCTAGTTCTATCGATTCAATGTCTCTTTTTGTGAATAGTTTCTGGATTATTTGCTACTCAGTCTACATCCACCCTGAGTGGCCTCATAACTTTCTGTCTAATAGCAGACACATCGAAGCAGAAATAATAATAATAAGTTATATTCTTTTACTATTTTTAAACATTATTAATTACATGTAGTTCATGTAGGCCTTGGTTTTTCTCATCCGCAATGATTCTGGCAGCCATTCTAGGAGATGCCAATTTTGATTCTCAATCAGTATCCATATCACTGACTGTACCAGCTGTTACAACATTTTTTTATATGCCAGCACTTACAGTTCAGTGTCCAGTACACCACAATGCATGTAATAGGAATCTCTTTCTAATTTTAATTTCATTGGGTTGACATGACAAAAATTCAGGATTTCCAAAGCCGGTGCTGTGTATTCTACATTACAATAAGTATCCTAATAAATTGTGCTTTGTTCATAAATATGCCAGAAGATCAGAAAGAAAAGGGATTAGGGATAGGTGATAATGGATATAAATTTTGTTCTGTGGATACGGTAATACTTCCAAAATTCATGTTGGCTGTGAACTTTATTATGTTATTATAAAGTATTTACATAATTTACAAAGCATGAATTGTTAATTGAAGTCATTCCGTCGGAAAAATTACTAGCCATCAATTTCTCATACCAACCTTGTGGTAAAAACGACCTGGTCATTGCTTGAATTTTATGTTTGCATCACGAATGCAGTAAGGCTTGAAACCAACTGCTGACAAAAGCTGTCTAAGAAACATGAATTTTTTTTATCATTTACCACAAAAAATGGATTGGTGGTTCCATTATTGTTATTTATTATTATAGAAGAAGACTTGATATTTATAATAATTTTGTTTTGTTTACTCAACTGTTTTAGCTCACTGTTTAGTTTATGTGATAAGTCTCCACATTCATAGCAAAAAGATATAAACTATGAGAGGCAAAAAAATATTGCCCTTGTAAGTGATGGTGACTTGGGAAACTTCAAATTCATAATCTCTTCTGTTTTCACAGATACCTGAAATTTTAGAGAACAGTGGAAAGAAAACGAAATTTGAACTTGTGTTTCTTCTTAAGTTTGCCTTGAGGCATGGCTGCGACAGCTCAAGTGAAAAGTTCTCAGCCACCTGGCACAGTCGTTCAAAATAATAATGTGCCTCTGAAAGGAGACAATATTCAAGAAACTGCAAAGAATACTGCATTAACGGAAAAAGTGAATTCTTCGGACGACAACACAAGTGTTTCAAAAGATAAAACTGGGAAAGAAGAAACAGCAAAGAAGTTTGTGGATGCCCCTATTCCGGCCACAAATGTGTGGGCGAAAAGAAGTATGGAAAAAGCACAACCGTCTTCTGGAACAGCTGTCTCATCAAAACCAACTGCAAATTTGGATAAAGGTAATTTTGCACATGAGGTTCTTGTAAATAAGCCTACACATATTAGTTTTTTTTTTTTTTGCTTGTCATAATTTCATGCATATGCAGCATGTAAAGCTTCAGTCACAATTCATATGACATCGCATTACATATTAATATCAGGTAGTGCAGTGGCTGATTTTTTTTTTGCATTAGAATGTAATCCAAGGGTTCTGAGCTTGAATCTTGACTGCTGTGGTGTGGGAAAATGCTTTACATTATTTTTCTTCTCCTAAGACTGAAGTGCTGTACCTGCCTATTTTGCTGGGGAAGTAAATCTACTTCAGAATTGTGTCCTTTCTAAGAATGGTCTAAGATGTCATCTGTCTGCTTTACACTGCTGATACCAGAAAGCTCTATCTCTTTACTGCTTAGATCAGAGTCGCCATCATTTCTGATGTTGGCACAGAAGTTTAGCCCAGTCTTAATCCATCAACTTTGAGGGAGAAGTTCCCCTTTCACCGCATTTGTAAACTGGGAATGCCAAACCTCGTGCCATTTTGTGTTGAGCCCATCTTATAGGTAATATTCCCCTGAGGTGCCTTGAGATTTACATTTACCTTGAAGAGCAAAGATGAATTAATTGTTTGGAAATTTTTTTTTCTAATGGAAAAAACTCCGCAATTTTGTAAAATGTTTTGTTAGTTTCTGAAAACTACTTAAATAAACCCGGAACTTATGGATGCATGTTTGGAATTAATATAGGTTATTTTTTTGTTGTGGACACTTTAGAAAAACAGAACATCAGGACATCCTAGAATAATTCTAAATACTTGAAATACTTTATTCAAGTACTGTTTGTCAACACGATATGCATTTTTAATCAAATGGAAAAAGAAATTTAAAGGTGTAAAAAAAAATTCATGTTTTTATTTATTGACTTTTAGAGACGTATCTCTGGATGCAAATTTCACATCTTTGAATAAAAAATTGATCATGCTATGGAAGACAAAGGTATTTGAAAACAGTTAATTCAAAAATAGCACTGAAACAAAACTAAGAAAGTAAAGATGCCGGATTTTTCCGTTCTTTATTTTTTTGAACGTAATAAATTTATAATAGATAATTCAAAAAAAAATTTGTCGGGCCTTGCGACAAAAAACTTTAGTCAAGTACTGTGTGCCTTCTGCAATTTCCACCACACTCCATTTTTTCCACTGAATAGAATATTTTACGCTGCCTAAAGACCAAAGTATAGGCATTTTTCAGTCATTGGGAAAAGAGGACAAACTCTTCACAATATCAAAGACAAGTGTTGATAGACACCACAGTTTATAACATCTGTGCTATGTGACTCTCCCTTGGGGGAGAAGGAAGCTATAGAAAACGTCAAAGGCAAACAATGGTAGTCACTGCAATTTGTGTGTTTTAGTGCGCTTTTGTGAATGAGATCAAACAGTAAACAGTACCTACCTGTCCTGTTCAAATATATTTTTAGAAAAAGATAGCATATGGATAGTTCTGATTTCTTTTGTCCTTGTTTTTATTTCAATAGTATTTTGGACCAGATATCTAATATGAAGGAGATGTTTATGTATAAGGCATTGATGACACAGTTTTTTAAAGAGATATAAATGACATTTTTAGGTCTCTTTTGGCTGAAATGAAACTTGCTATTATTTGAAAAAAACATGTATGAAGACCTGCAGATTTTGTTTTAGCCATTGTCTACTGTATGAATTATTTTAAACCAAAGTCAAGGGTCTGCTCTTTCCTACAATTCAGCATTATAGTATAATTTTGTTTTATTCAGTCTATCAGGTGAAACATTTTTTACTGCAATCAATGTGCCTATAGATGTTTTAATACGATGAACCTTTATTTATCATCAATTACCGAAGTGTTTACTAGTTTACTTTGTTTGCACACCGATAAAACATTTCTTTTTTAAAAAGTCTCATGTGAGTGTATTTAAATGTGTTTTTTTCCCCCCCATCTTCCTTCCCCTCTCAAAGAACCCCAGCTGACTAATGAGAAAACGGCAAGTACAGCCAACTCTGTTGCTGTCAAGCCAAATGCAACTACTAAGGCATCCAAGGGAAATGGGACTAAAACAGAAAAACCAAAAACTGATTCTACTGGCAATGGTGGTGGGAATAAAGTGAATGCAGTGACCGAGGTCGCTCCTTCTCATTCAAAGACTAAAAAGTTTGGAGAAAACTATGTTGAGGCACCTCTGCCTGCTGTCAACCCTTGGAAGAAAACAAATAGTACTTCAACTCCCGCCACTGTTGGCTTTCACGTAGATGAAGATCCAACACCAGCTGATGCCACTCTTGGGGTTCGTTTAAAGGAGGTCAAGGCTACTCATGCTCATGCTGCTTCTGTTACAGCAGGTGAGTTTGGATGTTGTGTTCCCATTTATTTTGATGAAAATTGCAGCCTAAAAAATCTACTTCTAAATTTTTAACGTAAAATTAGTGCTTTTGTAAAGAGGAAAATCTTACAGGCTTAACATTTTTTGTGACATTATTTTTGTTGTTGTTGAGTGATAATGTAATTAGATCACGTGGCAAAGACTGAATGATCAAAAGCTTTATTTCATGAGGTTGCAACTGTCTATATTTTGCACCATATTAATTATACAACATAAATGAATGAAGCTGGAAGTAGTTTGTGTAGCAGTGTATCTTTGCATTGCCTCAATACCATCACTGCAGCTGTGACACAAACCTGTTTTACTGTTACCTGCATATGCTGAAGATCCTACAGATCCGAAATGAAGATTTTTTTCCCCCTCATGTTAACTTTGCGGGTCATTTTTTTACATGCACTGCAATTAGTGCCATGTGAAGTGGCAAAACATTTGGTCCTGAATTACTACGTATAGCAATGTGAAGTGGCAAAAAATGAGTCCTGGGCAGTAATTCTAAGGCAATCTTTTAATCCTTTCTATTGTTTTCACGAGTAACTACGTCTTGATCCAGATTCTTTTTATAAAGATAAATATTTATGAGTATCTCAAAGTTTAAAAAGCATAAAATATTTTTTTACTCTGTACAGACGGAAAACCCCGAATTCATAATTTATATCTTCTATTCTACAATTGTAATTGATAAAAAGCTCAAAGTATGAGCATATAAATTATGCTGGTCTTAAATTTAGGACAACCACATTCTGAAGGTTAGTTACAGTGTCTATCATGCTACCATTTTTTTTAAAAGATAAAGCTTGATTTCATTATATTATGTAAAATAAGAATACATAGCCAATCTGCCTTCAGTCTTATTTCAACCCTTTCATCAAAAGACATGACAAATTATAACTAAACAAATTGCAATTTCAAACTCACACAGAACATTTGCATTGTTCAAATTCCGTTGAAATGATATATGTGAAAAGGAGACAAGCATTACACAGTATGTAAAGGGAATGCAACTTTGAATTAATGTCCTTGCTATCCCCTGCAGGTTACTTGTAATGTAAAGTGTGTTTGTGTGTTCAAGAGTAAGGGTGAGATGTTATGTACTTTTGTTGAGAATATAATGTGCTTGAGCTTCAAATGTCAAAAAAGTGGGATTTGACAAGGTCGTTTACCTTTGTGCTCACATATTATCAGTAGCAGCTTTGCATCATCACAAATTGAACATTAAATTTTTTTAAAATAAATTTTACAAATTGTTTCATAACAGTTGTACATAAAATACTCACGTTTTTCATCTCAGAAAGTGTATGTATGGTGCTACTGTTAATCAAGAGGGAAAAATACTTTGTCTATTTTTGTTAGCGGGAAAATAGTTTTAAATATCAGGGATGTGATGTTATCAAAATGTTACCAAAATGTTACTGTTAGGTTCTGCGGTTCAATAAATTAAATTTTGTTCATCATCAAAGTCCTGGTTTCTTTGGGCTAAAGTGGACAGGTTTGTTTTTCACTCTCTTGTTACCCCTGTTTATTTTGCAACTCTATTGACATTTTTAATGTTATATATTGATTTTATTCTGATTTCGAAAAAGGTGACTATGACATTTAAGTGTCATATACTAGCTATTTATTATAATGATGCATCATGTCTGTTATACAATGTATTCTCTTGTTATCTTTTGAACTTTTTTGACAAAGGTTTTCATATGTTTCAGTTTCTAGGTATGAATCTTTAATGCTACTTTATGTTTGTTTACTTCGTTTCATTAGTATACATCACAAGCTTTATTTTTGCTTTATGTCATACACTTATCAAGTCAACTTCATATATTTTGCTAAATGAGGTCCATGTACTCAACTGCATAAAGATCTTTTTGTAAACAAAAAAAAAGCTTGAGCATGTCTGAGAAAGTCCTGCTCTGCCTTGATACTTAAAGAATGGCATCTCCTAGTGAAGGTTGAAGTTCAAGACTGGTCAAGTCTAAACTTATCCTGATTTCAGTTGTGCGATGTGGGATCCCTCCTCCCCCCCAAATCACCTAAACAGGATGTTAGTCTCATATATATACTTGCTTGACAGAAAACCCAATTGGTGCTTAGTTACGGAGAGGAAGAGTGGTGTAAAGTATCTATTGCAAGGACACAACTTGTACTGTCTTGACTGGTTTCAGTTAGAAATAGCTTTATCCACTAGCATAACCTTACATGCGTTCCAAGCTTTAAGGTTTTTTCAGACTTTTTCTCTGTGCTTTGTGCTGATCACAGATATGTGTATGAATAATGTTATAACGAGTACACCAGGAACAAAGTTATAATAATAAATGTAACAGAATATACTTTGGCTGTACCAACTGTCGCTCATTGTTGACCTGGTTACATTTGAATTGAGAGTTATTCATTTAAACTGGGAAATCAATAGTTTATAATTAAGAGTAAAGTGGGCAATTAGTGTTTTTTTGACTGAAAAATAGTCAATCAACATTAAAGTCAGTCTTCCCTGGCTTGCTTCATCCCTCCAGCCTCCCTATTTTCAACTTGTATTACTCGAAGGTGTTGAAAACTTCAGAGTAATGTTGTGGTTTGCGCCTCTTTCCTTTTTTCTCTCTCCCCCATCCCTCCTTTGTGCCTTAATCAGTGAAACTGCGTAGCAATGTAGTAAACATATATATTTACTGTGCCTGAAAACTGGAAGAAATGGCGTTTATTTTTAAGCATTTCTGAGGATGCATGTTATTGTCGTACTCCTTTGTTTTCGTTGTGAGAGAAGGGAAAGCCTATATTATGCTAAGAAAATGCACGCATTCCCCAGTCAAACGGCGGCGTGGTTTTTTTTTTTTTTTTTTTTAAATATACGACTTTGCTATTCGTCTATCCCGAGATGGGTTATAGTAGCAGAAGGCCTTTGGGGACGATATTATAATGGGAGACAGGCCCGGGATGGAGGTCTCGTCGCGTACACACTTGGCATAAAGTTAGTCGTAAACATTTATACCTAAACCCCTCTTCTTCTGTTACCTTTCTTCCGGACTCTATTGCTGTCGCCCTAATGCAGACGAAAGAGAAACCCAATGCAGTTTCGCTTAGATGTCATAAAAAAAACAACAACCTTCCGCTCGATGGGAGGGGATAATCTGTGCCGCCTCACTTTGAGGAGGAAAGTAAAGACCGTTACGTAGCGTTTACGTGCATAATACGTTGGCTTATCCGCAAAGTTATTGAAGACCCTAAGGGCAATAGCGGAAGGCTTGACGGGAGAGAATAAGAACGTATATTTGTGGCTGTCAGTCCAATATGTTTGAATTGACTTCACCGAAGTAAGATTATTCCCTTCAAATACACTTGTATTGTGTTCGTGTTTAGAATCCGATAAGATTGGCGGACAACAAACGCGTTACGAAATGAAAAAGGTAGGAAATGGGGCAGGGTGGGGTGGGTGTCGTCTTCCACACGGCTGAGGACAACACGATGATGGAAACTACTCGGTTTATGGCGAATGGGGGATTACAGTCTCCGGCTTGTGTAGAGTGGCCGGAGGGAGGGCTGTCACTCAAGGTTCACAGGCCTGTTACCGCCCTGCTCTGTGTAAACGTACTAGCCTGCAGACTGTAAGAGCCTGAAGATACTCGCCAAATAAGATGCGGTGTATAGTTATTATTTTCGATGACCCCGTTTCCTTTTTTCCGAAGTGAATGCTAATACACATTTTGTAAAAAGATAACCACGCATTTTTGGGCTGTTTTACCTTTTATGGCAAAAACCATTTTTGTTCTGGAGAAAGAATGCACTGACATTGTATGAAAACGATGGTATCCAAACATCTGCAGACATTTCATGTCGAGGAGGAAAAAAACATACAAAAGTTAGGGGTGGTTGGTGTGGGAGATCTATGAATAAGTAGAGTTTAGAGACTGTAATATGACTACTTTTAACTTAAACGTAATCAATGTTGAACTTGGTGGTGAAGGCGCCTGGAGCGAAAAGTACCATGAAAGAAAACAAGACACAAATTTGTCTCAGTTCTTTTGTGTGTGGCCCCTTTTACTCAATATTCAACTTGCCGCTTACATCAGTTCAGACATTGATTTTGTGATTGGACTTCTTATTTCATCCTATTCATTGATTCTTGTTACTTTGTTGGGAGTAACACACCGTACTGGTCACTACATACTAAAATAAAAAGAGAAAAAAAGTTTAAATTCTGTATTTATATCAGTGATGGGCCATTGACATGACATAAGCGGGGGTGATGGGTGTTCTGCATTCCGTATTCCAGATGTGTCCAACCCACTGTCTATACAGCATTGACATTCTGTCGTTGAAGGTTCTCTCATGATATACAACAATAAATTAGTCGGGAAGGTGGTTAATATTTTTTTTTATTATTATAAACTTGATTCTTTTTTTTTGCATATCATATACATTTCGTATTCGATTTTATAATTCTCCCCCAAGCGTTTCATACGCATTTTGCACAACCCATTTCGGAGATATTGATGAATAAAGATCAGACAACTTAACAAACTCGTGGTGGGATCGAAGCGGGGCCTACATCGCGGTACCCCCTGCGCTAATCTGATGCAGTTTAGCGCATCAAGGAGGCTGGCACATTGTTTTCCTGCTTCCCTTCTGGTGTGAAACCCGAACACTCCACAGCAGTCATCAAATTGAATCAGCACAACCCTCTCGGGCCTTTTGATTTTAAACCGTGTTATCTCCCTTAGCGACTCAGCCAGCTGGTGCCCTAATAATAATATAATGCGAGCGCTGGATCCCCCCAATGACTTTGTTATTTATTGCTTGGCTATTTAGTTTCGATTTTGCAGCGTCGCTTACCGCTGACGCACATGTACGAATAACCCCAGTCAGCAAAAAACACATACACGCACAAAAAAGCTAACTCGTGGAGTAATGGTGGCAGATAAACATATACATGTATGTTGCATTGCTGTTGGTTTGCCTTGAGGTGCTACCGAAAAGTACCTTTGTCGGTTTTTTTTTTTTTTTGGTCATATCCTACTTTGCCACGGCAATAAATGTTTCTGTGACTTACTAATTTTGACGGACGAACTGATTAAATAATTCTTGCTTTGGAGAAAAAGAAACCATTTTTTTTAGTCACACATACATCTCTCTGTTATGGTTTTCTTCTGAAACACTGTTGAACGTGCCTGCGATAAAATGCATTCTCCCATATTGTGGTATGTTCGGCCGTTACATTCTCCTGTCGTGTCGGGCTGTCGAGAAATTGGGGGAGAGGGGAGTGGGGGCTAGGTTACGGGTAACGGTAAGGCGGGGAGGTTGGGCTGCACGATGACTTATTGTGACAGAGCCTTGAGGACTGGGGCGAAGGAGAAAAGCCTACACGATTCATCCATCATAAACAGGTTAGGGTCCGCTCGGATGGTTCAGGCTTAGCACGCCTTCTGTCGCCATTGAGACTCTTTTGTTTATTTCTTTATCTTGCTTGTGTGGTTACACGATTGGAAAGTTGTCGCGGTATTTTTTGTTGTTGCCGTCCGTGACTTTTTGAGGTCACAAGGATAATTAGGTTCACGCGAGACAAGGTTACAGCTTCTGCTTGCACACCAAGGTTATTTGGACAGAGGTAATTATCTTAATTATCTGTGTACCGTTTGGCAGCGGAGGGTGCCGAAAGTTGGTATTGTGGGTCAAGATGTCAGACACAGAGATCAGATTCCCGTGTTGTGGGTTTATGTTCAGTTCTTGGGGTCTCCAGTCAAGAATTTTTGCTTTCGGAGACTGGCTGTGTTTAGGTCAATGGTCACTGCTGCACTTTTCACACCGCCGCCGTGACCACCTATTTCCGGAACAAAGGGATGAAATGGTAGATTTCTAGTGGCTAAATAAATGCCGTTTTTAAATTGTTTTATTTGCAGGCAGCACATATACAAACACATCCTACATCTGGAATAAGGCCCTTTGATTGAACGGCATGCTTAGGTTTACGTCGTTTAAACTTGACTCTTTCCAAAAAAAATGAATTTTGAAATCTTTGTGTAGAAGGTTAAGCCAGCAGAAATAAGATTTTTTCGAATACGAAAATACGATGGCCTTGTAAACTTCCGCCATTCTGTATCATCATCATATTTGGCGTGTAAATGGGAATTGAAGCCTCTGAAAATGGGGCAGGTTTTTAGGGATGCTTGGCTAACTAGTACGTTCTTCAGATAGGCCTACTGTCTCGTTCACTAGCAAGACTACTCTTGTGCCGTTGGAGGGGGTGTATCTCAGGTATCGTACTTTAGTTAAACGAACTTGGTGGGCTAAATTCATCAGTCTTTGAATACGGTTTAGGTATTTTGCGTTTAGTCGAGTAACACGATTTAGCCCTACTTTCCTGTTTAGCATTAACTATAGGCACGCGCACTGCATCGGGGTTTGGGTGTGATCAATAATCAACACGGTCGGAAAAAGGCCTCTATTTCAAGCGGACCTACTGCAAAATGTTGTTTACAGTTGTGCGTGTGTATCGACTATATCTAGACGCCAACGTGAGATGCGTGGTTCACACACACATTCCCCGATACCGTAGCCTTGTGGGAAGCAACAGGTGACACGTCGAGGCCCATCACTTACATACATGTTGTACTTACATCCTTGGCACTGGTTGATACATTGGACGTGTTCAGACACTACCGAACGGGAAAGAAAGCGTCTGAGTCTATTAGCACTCACCTTCTTTATAATCATTAACCCCCATCTCTCTCCCCCCCAAAAAACAACAAACAAAACAACTTCGTTTGTGTCCATTTAATTAAAGACAAAACATAACCTCTTCATTCACCCAATATACGTGTGTCTTTCTTGTTTCGTCGAGTGGACGTTAGCCGAAAGGCACAAAATTATATTGTGGTTCTGGTAAACGTTTGTGTGTACGTTAAAAACATATTGTATTAGCCCTTTGTATTGTGTACAGTGCACGGTAGGCTCTCGTGACCTTTATCTTTCACACATTCGTGAATGTGTTTTTTCTCCATCTGTGCACACTTTGATAACAGTTTGTGTGTGTGTTGCCTTGTAGCTGAAGTCCCATCCATTTGATTATTAATACTCTATCTTGTGG
>JBDFRD010265181.1:0-10932 GCA_039654405.1 Bullina lineata
CTGGAAAGGGATCATTAAGATAAACCCATACACCGAAAGGTAGAGTTGGGGACAGATAAAGTAAGTAGTAAGTAAGTAGGCCTTGACAAGGGCTATAGAATGACATGGACTATATGAGGCAGGCTAATGCCAATAAAGAATAGAAACGATCAGGCCTTCCTGAAGATAGTTGACTCTATCTGCAACTTACTACAGGAAGTTTTCAATTTTTAACATGAACCGTGCAAGAATATCGAAAATACAAAAATAATTAACGTCAGAACATTAAAATGAAAATAAAAATGAAACACAACACACCAAAAAAATTGATTAAAAAACTAAGAGGTGATGGTGTTCGTGAAGCTAAAGACAGCAACAAAAAAAACACAAAAAAAACCCAACGAAAAACAAAAAAACATTAGGCTAAATGAATCACACTTTTGGTTCGATTGACGAAGTTCTGAACGAAAATGATAGTGAAGTAACTTTTTTTAAAATGAAACTCTTACAATCACTTCACCCAGAAACAAGTAGAATCACTTCACCCAGAAACACGTAGAATCACTTCATCCAAGGTAGAAGTTTTTTGTTTTTTTCTATTGTACATTACATGTATATTCATAGGCCGCTCTGCACAACCAACTCTCTTTGAAATTTGCCGGCGCACTTGCGAATTAAAAAAAAACTTGCAACAACGTAGCGGTGACGCAAATTATATTTTTACACGAAGTCATTTTACATCTCTGATATTATATAGGGATAGTACATCTTTCTGTCAATAAGATGCTTTAAGCAGCCACGGTTTTGATTTCAGTGTGTTTATTCCTATTGAAAGACAACGCCAGTAAATGTTCAAACGGTAGTCTATCGCATTCAGTTATCTTCCTATATCAACTCGTTCTGTGAGCGGGGCTCTGACCTTATAATAATACTTGTAATAATAATAATAATAATAATAATAATAATAATAATAATAATAATAATAATAATAATAATAATACAAGGGAATACTGATAAAGCCGATAAAAATACTAACATTAATAATAAAGCCAAGCAACACAGAGGCGAAACAGTAGCGATTAAGAGCAGCCAACCTCTCAAAATACCGAAATCCAGTAGGGGTCCAAAGTAAAACGGCAACTAGTGCAGACTGTCGAGATTCCTGAATGAAAATGACTACGGCTATTGCGTGAAGGAAAATGGTGAGAGGATGGATAAGCCCATACACAAGGAATCCGTACACAGTAAAAGTAAATGAAGGCGAAAAGGGCTGGGGGCAGATAGTAAAAGCAACAGGGCAGAAAGAAACCAACCTAATGAGTAGGAAAAAAAAAGGGGGGGGGGGGGGTTATAGTCCAAAAAAGGCCAAGGATTCATCAAAATGTGTTAGGTTAAAGCATGTATGCCGTTCGTGCCACGTAGATGAATTGTACCAAATAAGAAGATACATTTTTGTTTATGTTGAAATCCTGACCGCGACGATCCCTGCGCAGAATCACATGAGCGGTTTTTTACCACGCGGTTTAGAAATCAACGAAGTTTAATGAGACCCTTCATACGTTGCCCGCGCGGCCAGATTTCCACGCGGCAAACGTTTCTCTGCCGCTTGCACTGCTGAACCGCGCGGCGCCAAGCGGTTTAGGAAACTTTAGAAGTCAGTGGATACCTTCAGGGCCGCTTCACACTGGCGGTTTTTTACGGCGCGGTTATTTTGCCGCGTGGTTGGGTGTCAACAGGGCATGTCTTCACACGAGCGGTTTTCTTTTTACCTCTCAGTCTGCCAAGATTCGAGATGGAGAGGGGTCCACTGCCTTCTAAAGTTTCCTAGACCGCTTGGCGCCGCGCGGTTTAGCAGTGCAAGCGGTAGAGAAATGTCTGCCACGTGGAAATCTGGCCGCGCGGGCAGCGTATGAAGGGTCTCATGAAACTTCGTTGATTTCTAAACCGCGCGGCCGTAAAAAAAAACAACAAAAAAACCCGCTCGTGTGAAGCGGACCTCAGACAAACGGGTTATTTTCCCCGCGGATCAGTCTTTGTTCATCAGTTGCAAAGGCAGGGTGCTATTCTTCCCTTCTGTTGTTGTTATTTTGTTGTAGGCTAATTATTTTTGGCAGAACTTCATGGCAGGCCATCTTGACACTGAACTTCTGATAGTGGAAGTGGAAAAGAGCTCTGTGTTAAGGGACACTTCAGGAATATAAAGACAAAAAAAAAATGCAAGCCTGAGTAGAGGTGTGCCAATCACTCATTGAAGGTTATGAAGGAAAGAAGTAGTCTAGAGCTGTTTAATGGGTGGGTCCACCATTTACGTTTTCTTTTCTTTTTTAATACTACATTGTATATTCATTAGGTACACTAAACCACTCTCTTCTTTACGTCCTCCATGTCGAATCAAAGTCTTAAGACAGTTGTAGGGGTCTAACAGAAATTCAAGTTTGCGACAAAACTGACTAAACTGACTTAAGATAGCTTTGTCCAGTTTCAGAACTAGCCTCCCGTTGTCATCACGAGTGTCTTACAAATACTCTAACAAACCTGTCTGACAGGCGACGGCCTGATTCACCGATGTATGTCAGAGAGCATTGGGAACAGAAGATAACATAGAGCATGTTTCTCGTGACACATGAGAAAACATCGGAGATCTCATAGGATGAGCTGGGGAATATCATTTGAGTCTGTTTAGAAATGTATGAGCATGTCTTGTACCTAGTGCGACCGCAAGGCTTAGTGCCTAACGCAGTCTTCTGTGGACAAGCTTAGTATCCCTCAAGTTCTTATCTCTGTGGAAGCTAAGTTATTTCTCCTTTCTTTTTATTTTTTCTCTTCTCTTCTTTTTCTTGTTCTCTTTCTTTGTCCCTCACTATGTTGCTTTTGTTTCGCTTAGAAGACAATAATTGTCGATACCGGTATGTCTCGTGTGTTTTTTTTCTAACTTTCTTATCATTAGAAGCATTCCACCTTACTATTACATGTACTTGCTTGCATGAAAAATAATTCGATTTGAACTAGTTGTGGAAAGTGCAAGTCAGGGACAAGGACAATGAATGTAAGATGGGCTGAAAAAACAACAACAGAGCATTGAGATGTAGTAGACTAATTAAAAAAAAAATCTCAAGCTGCAAGTTGGAACAGAAATCCAAGAAATTCCCTAGAACAGTGAAAACACTGCCATTACAGTTTTGAATTCTTAGCATGGAATAGATTTTAGAAGAAGGAAGGCATTGCTGGCTTAGCTCAATGAACAACAAGAGGAAAATAAATTTCCTTACGTCTGACTAAAATATAATAATGGAAAATGAAGGTGAGATAATTTTGAAGACAGTAATATAAGCAGTAAATGTAAAGTTGAAATTTTGACTTCTTAGCATGGAATAGGATTTTAGAAGGAAAACATTGCTGACTTAGCCTTACGTCTGATAAGAATATATTAATGGAAAATGACGGTGAGATAATTTTGAAGACAGAAGTACATGTATAATCAGTAAATTTTAATGTAAGTTGAAATTTATTCTCATTGCACCGTCAATACAATACACATCAGCTGTGATCAACAAAGAAAAATTAAATGTCACTAAAGTTAGCGCCTTGTTTGGAAATAAATGTCTCGTTAAATAAATGTGAAAAAAAGGTAAGGGAATTAAATATTACGTTTAAAAATGATTTGGATAATCCTTTGCGTTTTTAGTTCAAATTATGTGCAATGCTAAGATTACAATCATTAAAAAAACATTGTTTTCGTGAAATGTAAATCATCTAGGTGTCCGGGGCATACAAAGACAGAAATATCGTTTGCAACAGCTGTGATAAATATATGGCAAGATGACTGACACAATCCAAATCCAAATGCGATGCAGTACCACTTTAAAATATCGGAAGGTTTATACAAAATTATATAAGAAGATAATTTATACTTTTCCTGCATAAAAAGATTTGACCAGAAAAGAAATTAATTAGAATCTATCAATTGTATTAAAATATTAAAGAATACTATGGATAACTTGGAAAATACACGTTTTCGACAATTTTTCACTATATTTGTCCGACAATGAATAAACTGTTTTATCACAAAAAGATATCAAAAACGGTGATAATTGTATATATTGGTTTGTAGCCTACCATTTAAAAAAATCTTTTGGCAATCCAAAGTCTGAGCACATAACAGCTCGTTCGAGGCATGAAGCAAGATAATATCGCAAAGAATGCAAGACACAAAAGCACAAAAGCGTCGAGAACACAGCAGGCATGACGGACCCCGAGCAACAAATTTTAGGCATAGCCAAACTTTACAACTGACAGACAGAAACGTATAGATCAACTCACCTCAGCGGCGGCTCGCACAAACTATCTGCCTTCAGCTGGATGGCTGCATTTAACAAGTAGGAGAGCCACCACATGACTGCCGCCAGTTGTCCTTCAATCAATTGAACAAACACAATTAATGTACTTGCTTTCTTATCGATTCTTTCACACCAGCTCATGTCACAGCGTACATCCTAATTTTTTTTTTACTGTCGCTGCGACGTTATGATGTATTTTACGTAGTTAAATAATGCACTTAATGGCTTTTAAGGAAACGTAGAAAAAAAACCGAGGAGAGATTCGAAATCTGCCACGCAGGTGTAGATATATGTACGAATGAAGCGAATCTTCGATTTAGGAGAGAATTTGATTGTTTCTTTTTCTTATTTTGGCATTGGATACTTTGTTCAATGTTTCTGTTTTGCAAGTTAGTTACTGGGCGAAAAGCTTGACATCGTTGCCCTACAGAGACAAGAATTGGCGAATGTGATTCAAGAGAGTAATTAAAAAAAGTAAAGTTCCTTCAAGGCCAATGAGGCCCATAGAGCCGGAGCTTATTCCGATTTCAGTAGCGTGAAGTGAACAGATGAGTTTTATTTCACCTCCTAGACAGGACGCTCGTCTGTGGTAGGTTTACGTCCCCAGCATAATATACCGGTACCCGATTCGCACCTGGGTTGGGAGAGGAAAAATGGTGTAAAGTGTCTTTCCCAAGGACACAATACAGTCACCTCACGGATTCGAACCCTGGACTCTTGGATTAGGAGTCCAACGCTCTAACCATTCGGCGACCGCGCCACCACGGTTCAAGAGAAGAACTGTATTTTCTTTTTGATCGCACTAAATGATGATCAGTCTCGCCTTTCTGGTGTTGGCTTTGTACTTCGCGAAACGCTCGTTGAGTCGATCAGCGCACTGACAGGCCACTGGGAACGCCTCATGTGACGGTCTCAACAAAACATAAGGAAATGGGGAAACTCATTGTATCGCTCTTTCGTCTTTCACAGACGATCGAAGCAGCTATATCGCTGCTTTGCCTGGGCAGTCTCTTACTTAAAAACAAAGCTTTGTCTAAAGGCGCGGTTCCTCTCTCGGTCGTACTTGTTTTATTCCAAAGGAAAGACAATGGTCACTACGTTTGGAACTAGTCTGACCTGCAGTCCAGATAGAGAGTGAGACGTTTATGGGTAGAATTTTGAAATTTAGAAATGTTGCCCGGACATCGGCACTTGCCTACTCATTAATGCATAATATAACTGCTCTTACACTCGGAGTCTTTCCAGAGGATAAACACATGTTAGTAGTTTACAGTAGTATAGGTACAAATCGTCTCTCAGAGGAGAGAGGAGCCAAAATATTAAAACAAATTAACATTGAAGGCTTGCTGACGCCATAAGCCCTTGGACTGGAATTTGATTAATTCAGTCTTACTGAGTCTTAAATGCAGTCAGCATTTTTATGAATACATGTATCTTCAGTGTATCGAAAATTAAAACAGGATTCTGAGGAGTGTCATACGCGACGGGTGATGACAAAGAAGCTTCTTTATTTTTACTTTGTACTAGTGTGCTGCTGAAAATTCCTCAGGTTTATCAAAGCTTGCCAAACTATTTATGTTGATAAGTTCCAAGCCAATTTGGTGTCAATTTTCATGAATTTTTTGCTCTTTTGTTGTCATCACACGTCATGAATGACACTTTACTGAATATAGTGCCACAAAGCTCAAGACTGATACCTAACTATCTTCTTAACCAAAAAACCTTAAAAGTTGCTCCGTTCTGAGTCTGTAGAGGTGTTTCAGGACAAGGCAGGGGGGGGGGGGGGGGGATTTTCATTTTTCTGGCATGAACATGGCACTGTTGGACTCCTAATCTAAGGGTCCAGGGTTCGAAACCGGGAAGCGACCGTGTTGTGTCCTTGGGAAAGACACTTTACACAATTCTAACCCCACCCAGGTGCGATTTGGGTACAGGCATATTGTGCTGGGGAAGTAACCCTACGACAGACTAGCGTCCTGTCTAGGAGATGAAGTCAAAATAAATCTGTTCCGCTTCACGCTACAGAAATCGGGATAAGCTCCGGCTCTATGGGCCTCATTGGAAAGAACCGTACTTTTTTTTTTACCTTTAACCCCTTCACTGCCAAATTTACCAATCGACGAAAAGCAATGTTCACTAAATGCCAACATTAATGGCGTCCATTCCCCGGGTCCTGATTTCAGTCTTTGATGTTAATTAACACAACATCTAGATTTCCGTCTTTTCAACATTAAAACGAACAAAAAGAACTATGAAACACAAGTTTTTCTCATATTTCATTGACATTTTTTTTGCTAGGATTCAGCTACAGATGGCTGGCAGTGAACGGGTTAACGCTATGTTGGGGACCTTCACTAGTCAAGGAGAGGGGATGCTGGGGTAAAATAGGGTTGATAGGGTACAGAGCAACGATGATTCGTATGCGTAGAAGGGACAAAAGTTTTGTGGGTACAGAGCAACTATGAGTGGAGAAGGGACAAACGTTTTGTGGGGTCAGGGCTATTGTGATAGTGTGAGCGCGTGTGGAAGGGTCGATGGCAGTGACGTGATAGGGGCGTATGGGTTGGGATAAGAGACGTTGCACGACTTGTTTTCAGAGTGTCAGTGTCAGGTCTCTTTGTGCGTGTTTGCACCTTCGTGCGTATAAAGTGCGTGTTGGAAAAGGTCAAGAGTATGGGATATGATGAACTTTTTTTAAGGTACGTTCTCATCTAGGCGTACTTGTACGCGCCTGTTTTGCACTCCCTTATTTTACACGCGAGTGTTTTGGAAAGACGCGCCAGTTTCGAGTACACAAGGTTTACGTTTTGGGGGTCGTTTCAATTGTTTGGTGTCTTCTTTCCCCCGCGACTGCATAGTAGGTCGAATTCAGTGAAGAACTATAGCTATGGATCAACGCATGGACTTGCTCAACCCGACGGAGGTTGTGAACGCTAAATAAAATGATTTAATATACTTACCCTTAAAACTCAAGCTGAAATCTTCCCCCAAAAAGAAGTCGTCTCTGGCTGCATGATATAGATCTACTCAGATATAGATAAGAATATGGCGTCTTTCATATCAGGTGAGGCACTTGCAATTAGACAGTGGCAAGTACATTGAATACTTCAGAATGTCACCGGCACAAATAGGAGTGGTACTACAACTAGTTGGCCAAATGATCAGCAAAATCAGTAAGGGAGGCACCGGAATCGAAACAAAGACTTGCTTTCACCATACGATGAGTATATGTCTCTAAGTCGAAATCTAATTTAGGTACAATTGAGGAAAATGCACATACACTGTATGTATAAACTAATATTAGATTGTTATTCTTTCAATTCTTCAAAATCAGTGAGTCTTGTGTTTGTGTTCTGGCTTCAGAAGCTTTCTTCTTCTGTCCAGGATATTCTCATTAATCTTCTTACGAACCACATTTCCGTATGCTTCAGTTCCTTGTTTGTCCTATTGGAGATATTCCAGCATTCGCAGCCATACAAGACCATACATATAATTTCATTGTTCTTATTTTCGTGTGCATGGAGATGTTCCCGTTCTTCAATATTTTGCTCATTTTATTAAACGTATCCTTTGATATAGCTATACGTTTCTTAATTTCCTTGTCATCATTTGCATCTGATGTAATCGTGAACCCAAGATAGTTACATTGGTATACTTGTTTGATTTTCTCTCCCTTGCAGCTAATGTTGGATTGAGATTTTTGTCCTTTCTTTGATATAACATGCATTCAGTTTTCTTTGCGTTCAATTCTAGTCCCTATTTCTCACTTTCTTCTGTCACTGTATTGAGAATTTTTTGCAGGGCGTAGGTCAGAGTCGACAATTAGTACATTTGTCGTCTGCATACCTTAGATTGTTGATAGTCTGGCCATTGACTTTTACTCCTTCATGATCACAAAAGTTTCGTAGAATAATACGATAAGTATCAGTTTACCCAAAATTGTGGGAACATTCTGATTACTAACATTTTACAGTTTTCTGCACTGCCTTTGTAGATGTAGTTGGGTACATATTTTAATGATAGGCAGTACAGAGCAAATATTATTATCTTACAATGTGCCTTTACAACGGGCTTAATATCTGGTGAAGCAATGTTAAGATTCGAACTCAGGACCAATTGATCTTGAGTCTGGTATCCTAATCACATAAAAATGTAAGAATAAAGAACCACCTTAGACAATCGATCTGCGTGCGGGGGTGAGGGTGGGGAGGGTTAAATAACATAATATCATAGCAGGAAGAAAAAGTATAACGCATTTGCCTTTAAAATTCTACGAGAAGCAAACAATGTCACAAAAAAAGAAAGCTAATTAACCCCACAAAGACAAAATGAATACAAAGACGGCAGGGAAAACGGATTAAAATCTATATTTGAAACTTGCAGAAGCAGTATCATAAATATCAGATAGAACATTCGTCACAAACAAATGAATAATTAATACCTTTCAACAATAATATATATTCATAAAAAGAGATCACAAGATAACAACATTTCAGTAAAAAAACGAAATGCGTTGTGAGTAAAAGTGCCATAATTATCATTCTGGATAAATTCACATTCACTTCTGATCTAAAGCTGTATGGGAAAATGATGATTTCATTATATAGTCGTATTCGCCCTTTTCTTTATAGAAATATTTGAAGAATCAGCCAAGAAAGAAGCTGCAAGACACGAACCTCCTTGGTATGAAACTTCGAGAGACATTTAAAGCGGAATAGACTGTCTGCATAGACGATAAAAGCCGTATATATAGAAAGACCTTTACAGCTGAATAGACCATCTGCATAGACGATAAAAGCCGTATACATGTAGAAATCAACAAGCTTTGGACTGCTGGAATCATGTTTTCTAGTTTTCAGTATTCTAGCAACTGTTTATGACTCACCAAAACTGCCTTGGTGGCAATGCAAGAATAATGAGATCAGCATGTGTGGACACTCCATCATACACCACAATGTATGACACGTTCTCAAGTTAGCAATGCAGATAATAGGATCTACATAAGTGGACGACAAAACTTCAAAGAAGATTCAATGCCAATGTTTAATAGTGTATCAGTAGAAATGAAATCAACTAAACAGTTCACTGTAACTTTACACCTATCTTTCGAATACACCTATCGATCAATACTAATGAAATTACAAAAGATCTATTGAATAGCAATACTTTTTTATTTCTTTTTTGATTCGTCTGATCCTATTTCTACCATGAAAAAGCTGCTTGACTTGAGGCAATAAAACTTATTTTGAAAATTATAAGGTTAAAAAGAAGACAGTGGTAATGGTTTAAATTGTGGCCCAATGAGATAATTAACTTCTTTTGTGGAGAATGTAGAAAGTGAAATAATTATTTAATTTAATGAGCAGATGAGTCACCCGTCAATACCGATTTATGTGAAAAAACTGTGGCATTATTTGCACACCAAACTTTCAGTAAACCAGTAGAACTATAGGCCTACATGATGTAGGTTCTTTTTCAATGCAATGTGTGATGACTTTCAAAGCACAGACCAATCACTCCTTACTTAACCCTTTCCCTGCCAAATTCACCGGTCGACGAAAACCAAGTGGGATGCCATTTTCGATAAGCCAATATTAATATTTCAGTTAATAATTAACACGTCACCCACTTCTTTCCAACACCACCTTAAACAACAACAAAAAAGAACCCAGAAATTGTTTGTTTTTTAACCCATTTCTTCTCACTATTTCTTTAAAACTAAAAACATTTTTTGCTAGGATTCAACTACAGATAGCTGGCAGGGAAATGGGAAATTTAAACAATATCTCATGTTATAAATTTCCAAGACAATTGTCCACAAGTAAGCTTATGCGTAAAGACTAGGGGAATTGTGTTCGAGGCTAGCTTGAAAAATGATTAATGATTGTCTACAGAAGCGGTGATACAAATGTTAAAAATTCATTCGGATATATGTATAATGATCTAGATGCTGGTCAACACAAGGGGCTGCACTGCAACTATTAATGGAGGACTATGGGCTATGGGGCAGCCTTGAAAGTCTGACTTGTGTCGCCAGAGACATTGTCTGCTGGTTGCATTCTACAAGTGCATTGGTCAGTGTAATGTTGGGCACCTGATGGCAAATGTTAGGCTGGAAACAGATGTGCACAAATATTGAACAGCCTACATAAAACTGTAGACGTATGACACTTGGATATGTAAGGGTTAACCTTGTAGATAAAACTCTACAGAAATACGAGACGTGGGCCTGTAAGGGTTAACATTGTAGATAAAACTCTACAGAAATACGAGACTTGGGTCTGTAAGGGTTAACATTGTAGATAAAACTCTACAGAAATGCGAGACTCGCGTCTCTAAAGGTTAACCTTGTAGATATAACTCTACAGAAAGACAAGACTTGAGTCTGTAAGGGTTAACATTGTAGATAAAACTCTACAGAAATACAAGACTCGCGTCTCTAAAAGTTAACGTTGTAGATAGAACTCTACAGTGAAATGTTGGATCTGTTATGTTTAACCCTGTAAAGATAAAACTTTACAAAAATATTTGACCTGGGTTTCTTCTTCTTCTTCTTCTTCTTCTTCTTCTTCTTCTTCTTCTTCTTCTTCTTCTTCTTCTTTCTTCTTCTTCTTCT
>JBDFRD010265403.1:0-10929 GCA_039654405.1 Bullina lineata
CATGGGTAGAATTTTTGAAATTTAGAAATTTTGCCCGAACAGCGGCACTTGCCTACTCTTGTACGATTTTAGACTGTCAAGGGATCTTTAACGTGCGTAACGTACACATGGGATCTCCGATTTCGTCCGTGACAGTTACAACATTTCATGGCTGGATTGACACATGAAATAAAAAGAAGAATGTCTCCAAGGTCTGCATGGAAAGATGCCGAGCCTGTCAGTTGATGTCCATTGTGTGAATCAGAAAAGAAGATGCTAGATCACCTGTGGCACTTTACAGGAACTTAGTCTGTCGTAGATTCACGTCCTTGGAGGGAAGAGAATTGTGCGATTTGTCTTTCCTCAGGGCAAAACACCCGTATAGCCAGGATTCGAACCAACGCCCATCAGGCTGTAAAGCCTATAACACGATAACATACACACACATTGTAAGCGCAGTAGACTTCAATTAGGTAAAAACAAGTTTCACTTTCGACACACACATCTGAATCGGTTACTAGACATTATATATAAAGTTTATGAAGACATTTCCTTTTATTCTTGACAACTTAGCCTAAATATAACATGTAAATGAACATATCAAAGTTGAAGCGTTAACCCCCCCCCCCCCCTCCCCACCATTTAAAATAAATGCAGTTTAACTGAGGCAGTTTCATCTTTCTTGACAATAAATTACTGGCCTTATCAAAATGGAAATCACCAGAAAAAAAGAGCGATTTCAACGAAAACAAGAACAAACCAACGTGTCGACAATTTCTGTCTTGAAAGGGAACAAATAATAACAACAAAAAACAGTCACACAAAAGGAGAAGAGAAGAAGGAAAAGAATAAGAAAAAACTCAGCTTCATGCTCAGACTTGAAAGCTAGAAGAGCATGAAGCTAAGTTTGTTCGTATTATTTTCCTTCTTCTCGACACGTTGGTTTGTCCTCGTTTTCTTCGGGATAGCTCTTTTTTCTTGTGATTTCTATTTTTTGCATCGTTCATCTTCCCTGCGGCCTTTATCTACTGTTTGCATTCATTGGCCTTATCCAGTAAGTCATATCGTAGTTGAATTTGTATTTTTCCTACATAGTAAAATAAAAAAGAAAGTAAAGGTCCTTCAAGGCCAATGAGGCCCAAAGAGCCGGGGCTTATCCCGGTTTCGGTAGCGTGAAGTGGAACAGATGATTTTTACATCATCTCCTAAACAGGACGCTAGTCTGTCGTAGGCTTACTTCCCAGGCAGAATATGCCGGTACCCAATTCACACCTGGGTGGGGAGAGGAAACATTGGAAAAAAGTGTCTTTCCCAAGGACACAAGACGGTCACCTCCCGGATTCGAACCCTGAACCCTTGGATTAGAAGTCCAACGGTCTAACCATTCGGCCATTTCTCCAACGTAGTTGTGACTGACTCATCAAACAACAGAAAAAATGATAGAATCCCCGTCGTGGTTCCATGGAGTGTCGTAAAAGCTCTTACATCTACTGCTCTAGTGCACAGTCCTCTCGTGGCGGGTTTTGTTACTGACGCAGGAGAAGCTCTTGTCACACCTGGAGCACGTATAGGGTTTCTCACCCGTGTGCACGCGCAGGTGCGTCACTAGACTCTTCTTCAGGGGGAAGCTCTTCTTACAGATACCGCACTCGAACCGTCTGATGCTGGAGTGGACATGCATGTGGACCTTCAGGTTGCCTTTGGATGCGAACCTTTTCCCGCACTCTCCGCACTGCCAGCGATTCTCCCCGCTTTCTATGCGCTGGTGGTGGGTCAGCGCGCAGCGGCTCTTGAACGCCTTCCCGCAGTTTGGACACTTGTGCTTGCACACGCTCGAGTGTTTCAGCTGGTGGCGGCTCAGGTCGCTCCTCGTTGCAAACGCCTTCTGGCATGTGGGACACGAGAAAGGTCGCTCGCCCGTGTGGACCATTCGCACGTGACCCTGAAGCGATGTCTTTTCCGAGAAGTCCTTCCCACAGTGAGAACACCGGTGCTCCTTGATGCCCAGATGGAGCTTCATGTGTCTCCGCAAGTTCCCTCTCTCCGAGAAGCATCGCCCGCAGTCCGGGCATTCGTGGCCGACTGTCTTGGTGTGAGACCTTTCGTGATTGCGCAAGTGCTGTCTCAACGAGAACGCCTTACCACATTCCGGCACCAGACACGGGAATGGACAAAAGCGGACAAGACCGTGGTTTTGGCACAGGTGCTCATTGAGCCGCGACAAGACGCTGAAGGCTTTGCCACAGTCATCACAGCCGAAACGAAGCCCCTCTGAATGAATTTTCTCGTGATTTTTCAAGTGCTCTTCCGATGCATACTTCTTTTCGCAAAGCGCACAGGCAACACTTCTCAACGACGAGTTTCCCATATTGACGCCTTTGTATACTGGACCCACGTGGTTCTTCTTGTGTCTGACTTTGGCCGCCTGTGTTGAAAACAACTCGTTGCAGTATTCACATCCGTACTTAGACTTCATCTCCAAAGCTCTTGCGCTGTGTTTCATTTGCACGTGCCTCTTCAACCCCGTGCCGCTAAGGAATGTCCGTTCACAGTGCGAGCACTTGTAACAAGCTGAACTCTCCCACTTGGAGTCTTTCTTCTCTGTGACCAGACCTGGGTCCACACCCACACTAGTATACACCTGTCTACTGACTGGCCAGGTCACATTCAGGATGTCTTCGCTGTAGTTGATCGTCGCCCTTCTCCGTGTGCTACGCTTCACACCTTCAGGCCTAGCAGTGGCCGTGGAATCTATGCAATGTTTTGTCTCCATCTCCGACACCCCCTCGTCATAATAATCCGGGTTCTCCACAATAACAAAATCATCCACTTCCTCTTTCGGCCATCCTTTCCTCCCTACCTCAAGCGTAACTTCCTCGTGTAGCGCCCGATTCTCTGCAGAATCTATAGAACGTAAGGTCTTCAAGTCCGAAGGATGGTTGCACAGGCTATCTGCATCTGTTTTCCTTTCCTTTTTTTTCTTCTTCTTCTTTTTCTTCTTGTGGCTAAAGCGCACATTGGTGAACACCTCAACAGTTTCGTCTGTGAGGTCAATGACATCCTCAGCTTTCTGTTCCATGTCCACAACCTCTGTGGGAAGTATATTCACCTCCACTTTACAGATATCCGACAGCTGCTCTTGTTCTGGCAAACTCAAACTGTATGGCATGATGTCAGCATTCTTGGCGTCTATAGCCGAGTCTGCAGGACTGTGACCGGAATCTGATGGTCCTACCTTCACGAGATTTTGCTCAGTCAGTGAATCCATGCTGTTGTTACATGAAATGCAAAGAGGCCGTTCACCGCCTGATCTTTATCTCATGAACCCACAGTGTAACAGGCTCAGCACAATCATAGTCTATTATGAATCTAGACTCCTCTTCTATCATGTACATTCTGCATGGATTTCAGCTAAGTTCATACTTCTTCTTTATCTTTCTCTTCCTCTCTCCTTCCGTGTGATTGTTGTTCTCCTTGAAGACAGTAATTGTTGACACAATCAGTTTTGTCCTGTGAGGTAGGCGATATTTGAAGCTCTATACCTTATTTTGTGTACGATTTCTGTAGAATCATGACTTCAGTTTTCAGGACTTGCTTTGAAGTGAATGAGTTCCTTTATTCTGTTCTCAGCCTACTCTGAAATTACACATTGTGTGGAGCGGGAGTAAATGTCTCCTACACTGAAATGAAGATGGTCACTCTGAACTACGTCCAGCGCATGCAGACAAGGCATGTGTGCATGAGTCATCCTAGACTGTCTTTACTCTCTGCTGTTGTATCTACTACTCAAGTCTTTAGATGAAACTCCTTTCCTGGGCAAACAAGAGAAGATCTGGAGATAGAACACAAAGATAAAAGTACTGTAAATTTTATTGAGAGGAGCGGGTTCAATTGAAAGGTCTTTGCTTTGTGAACAACAAAAAATTCCCTCAAAAGCAGCTGAGCTCAATGTGCTACTATAAAATTGTGCAGAAACAATTTTATAAAGTGCTTACAGATCGATGACAAGGAGGCAAACGCATAGAGTACAAGCACAGTTCTCACTACATAATATTCTATGACATGAAAACAGGGATACTCGGTTTGCCTGCCTTCGTCGTGCTTGAGCCGGGCTTCTTCTATATCTTCAGCCACTGGGTGACAGCCTTTATAAACCTTTGCATGTGCAAACTATGATAGATCTAGTGTCCGGCCCATTTAGTGCTTACTTTAAGGATTTCCGAACGCGGTCTCATACCCCAAGTAACTAAAGAGGGCTTTCTTTGGTGGGGTAGGATAAAAAAGAGGGGCCTTACCCCTAACCCTTACCCTATCACTAACCCTTACCCCTAACCCTAACCCCTAACCCTTGAATTCTTGCAATGCCACCGCGTTCGGAAAACCTCCCCTTACTTATATTGAATTTAACTCCGTGCATTAGACTTACTCTTAGTCTTAGAGTTAGATCTAGATCTAGATTCTACTAGATTCTAGATCTAATTCTAGTCTAGTAATTCTACAGTTAATAAGGCTAGAGGTCCTGACCTGGGACCCAGGTGACACAACTATTTCTAGACTCTACTCTAGATCTAGATCTACTTCAATTAGTTTTATAACGTAGGTGTCAACAATAAAAACAGTTTACCTTCTTTTAATACGACCTATACGGCATATTTAAGCATGAGAAGCAGCGACACGATTTGTTAAAAATTGTTTGTCTCAATATCCACTTTTCACCGGCAAGGCATCATCAAAGAAGATGAAGTAAATAAACCAGTGAAATAATACAGTTTTAGCCTAGTAAAAACAGAAAATTCGTCAACGCTGTTAAAAATAAGCCCAATTTACAAATTGGCCTGTAGTATAAAAATTCTCTTATAAATATCGAATGTAATCCCCAATAAAGTCACGACAACATATTATATCTAGATCTAAGGTTTTTCTAAATCTAATAACAAAACGTTTCGTGACTGCTTGGATTTTTTTTTTTAGATTTATCATACAATAATCGCACTACCGGCAATGCCGGAAACAGAATTCGCATAGCCTGCAGCTGATTTGCAAGTACTTGGCCCAGATAATAGACGAACTGAAGGCTAAAAAAGAAAGTAGACTCAAATATTTGAGTCAGTAACATAAATCAGAGGTCAACCACGAACATTATATTATCTAGATTTAGATCTTGTATAAGCCATAATCTAGAATAAAACAATGTTGTGGTGATTTGTTTTCTTCTCTAGATTATATTTCTAATTTTAGCCGAAATGAAGACCCGGAAGGACATCATGATTGTGTTTTGATGACTCCTCGGCTTGCTGTTACATGTTTCATGAAGTTTATTTGTCCACTGCCACGAACTTTCAATGTAAGAGGTCTCATTGCGAATGTAGCCTAATTCAATCCTTTAATAGATCTAGACCTAGATCTATGTGTTTCTTTGTCGTGTATTAGACTACATGTAAGACATAGATCTAGATCTAAGATTAATGCAATTGATTCTAATGAATGCAATATTAGAAAAAATATTTAGGAAAAATGGTGTAAAGTAAAGTGTCTTTCCCAAGGACACAATATACGGTCACCTCCCGGATTCGAACACTGGACCCTTGGATTAGGAATCCAACGCTCTAACCATTCGGCCACCGCGCCACAGGGTGCGAATTGGGTACAGGCATATTCTGCTGGGGAAGTAAACCTACGACAGACTAGAGTCCTGTCTAGGAGATGGTAAAAATCATCTCTTCCGCTTCACGCTGCAGAAACCGGGATAAGCTCCGGCTCTATTGGCCTCATAGGCCTTGCAGGAACTTACTTTTTTATTTACTTTAAAACATACCAAAGCAACTGTTAAATTTTATTTAAGGTACACAATCTCAAAACTTGTTTTGATTTTATCCTGCATGAAGAGGGTTTTAAAACACTAGAGAACTGAGTACAATGATTTTGTTTGTGTCCCAACAGTGGCTTTAGTCTCTGAGGTAAACAATGAGCGTCTTTGACCAAGGATCCCCTGCTGCACTGTTTGCTGCTGTGGCCGCCGGTGCTGCCTTGAAGTATGTAGCCGGCTTTATGTTCCCCAAAGGGGATCGAGACAAGTACCGCTACGTGGGTAGAGTGGCAGCCGTCTGGGTCTATCCTTTCAAGTCTTTCAGGGGATTGAGTGTGAACGAGGCCGAGTGCACAGCAGTTGGGATGAACTGGCGAGATCTAGTAGACAGGTGAGAGAGAATCGCTGAGCTGGTACTAACTAAATTGTTAATCCTAGTACTGCCCATCTACGCAACTGCGTCGAAATAAAAACAAGGAAAAATATACGGAAAATAAACTTAATTCTCCAATTTTCCTTGTATGTAACCCAAAAGGGGAATAAAAAGACTATCAATTGGTGCAATTGTCCCACCCCCACGTGTATATGTTTGAAAAATCTTCCCTGGCACTCTGGCATATTCCATTGGACAGTACTAGGGTTAAAGTGATTATTATATATGTATGCAATACAGTGGTAGTTTTTTTTTTCTTGTGAAACTAATTATACCAATCATATTATCAAGAATACCCTGTTAATACTTTATGTAATTGTCTTTATCAGCTGTCAGGTTCTTTACAATTTCTGTTTTAGCATTGCTGTTGGAAATTAAGAGGAAGTTATCATTTTTTAAATTTTATTTTCAATTTTCAGTTCCAGGTTGTGTGTTTCTACTTTTTCTTCCTATGAAAAAAAATATATCACTACCAGTTTTTTTGTAGTCAGGATTTTATGCCTTTACTTTTAGGGTCTCTTGCACATATATATATTTTTACTTTTCATTTTTAACCCTTTCACTGCCAAATTCACCGATCAACGAAAAGGAAGCAGAGTACCATGTTTGCAAACTGCCAACATTAATATGTCAGTTTATTAATTGACATGACAAGCTCTTCTTTTCCACACTACAATGAACAAAAAGAATTCTGAAATGTTTTTTTTTTTCTTTTTTTTTTGATAATCAAGTTCTCACTGTTTCTTTAAAAAAATAACAACGCTTTTTTTTTTTTTTACTTAAAGTCAGCTACAGGTAGCTTGCAGTGAAAAGGTTAAAAGTAAGATCCACTTTACAGATTACACTACACAGAAATATTTTGGCCACAGATCGTCACCTCAGTTTACCATTGTCGTATGTCCACTCAACTCAGTTTTGAGAAATCGCGTTTCAAAGAAATTTTGGTTCATGTATTGTTGTGGACATACGACAAATGCATATTGGAATTGTCATACTTAAAGTGAACTGATGGTCTTGAAAATTCAAAGAATGTAGTAATAGCCTATGGAAGGCCTTTGATGGGCCTTTGACTCAGATTTTGTGAAAAGTGGACATACGACACTTGTAAACTGAGTGGACGAGCTGTTTTCAGATCATGATTCTCTGCTCCACAGACACTTCGCTGTTGCAACAGAAAATGGTGTGTATCTGACCCAGCGCCAAGAGCCAACCATGGCCCTCATCGAGCCTGTGCTGAATGGGAACAAGATTATGTTGATGGCTCCTGGAATGCCGCCTGTGAGCATCCCTGTGTGTCCACAGCCCACGAAGGGAAACCTCAGCAAGTGCACGTAAGTGATAGCCATGGGTGTTTTTTTTCCGGGATGAGCTGGAAATCCGGGTGGGGACTTGTCATCATATTATTTACCGGGGTGAGCCAGAGACACAAGGCCGAAATGGAAAAGCGAATCATTAGAAAGACGAGGCTGAACTATTCACGTTGAGCACTCAACTGCTAGAACTGACAGCAGTCGAAACTGTGTAAAAAGCATAACCGGTATCGAAGTCTCCAGTTATCAAATCGCGGTGCTCCATGCGGTTGTTTCCATGTTTAGTCCTCTGTTCGGCCTGCAGTGTTTCAGGGGCAGTAAAAATTCTCAGTAACACCCATGGTGATAGCACAACTCGCTGCTGCTGTTATCGTAGAGTGACGAATCTGCCAGGCTCACTGAAAGCGCAATTTTGAGCTAAATAGAAAGTAGCAAACACAAGTAAATGAAGCTATCCCGTAAAAATATACAAAGACAAACCAACGTTCGACATTACTTGGGGCTTCTGTAATATCGAACATTGGTTTGTCTTTGTATACTAAACCGCAAAAATAAGTGGACACTAATTTTCCAAGCTATATTTTGTTGTGTTCGATCAATATGAGCCAGGGAATATATAGATTTAATAAATTATCCAGTGTTCAGTTATCACTCAATCCAGGGATAATAAAAACCTGGTTTTAACAAGACAGAAAACGCATTTTTCTGAACTCACCTTTATTAAAAAATTCACTTGAAGTTTTCTGATCAGTATCGTGTGTGTTTACCGTGGTGTTCAATACAAAAATTACATCTACGCCTCATACTGTTAATTAAATGTCTGATGCTGTTCTGAGGAATATTTCTCCATTCATATTCTGCTGCAGCAAACAGCTAATCTCTTGTTTTCTTTCTCTTCTACCAGTGTTAAAACCGACACTATTGATTCGGTGGACTGTGGCGACGAAGTGTCTAACTGGCTATGTCAGTACTTCAAGAGGCCTGGCCTGCGACTCCACTTCTCTGCTCCAGGCTTGGAAAAGCGCGATGCCTCCAAGAACAAGAAGGAGTGGAAGCACCCCGCAAAACCTGGAGATCTGGTGGGTTTTGGGCAGGAGTTTTGTCAGGCCTAATGTAGATTGGGTGTAGGAACTCTGAACAAGGATAGTACCTTTGGTAGTCTAATACTGCACTCTACTTAGTAGAGTAGATGGGTGTCACTGGTCCTCCTCCATCCCTAAAGCTCTCACGTATCACTGGTCCTCGTTCATCCCTAAAGCTCTCACATATCACTGGTCCTCCATCCCTAAAGCTCACACATATCACTGGTCCTCGTTCATCCCGAAAGCTCTCACATATCACTGGTCCTCGTTCATCCCGAAAGCTCTCACGTCGGCCTCCAAGTGCCACACTCTGGTACACCTCTTCAGCTGGCGGACTTAACAACATGAGGGGTGGTGTTAACACGGCACCACAGGGCGGAGGAACTTCAATGGTGAAGTCAATGGCGAGGACAGGGGTTTACAGTGAGTTAGCTCAGCATTCAGGTGTTCGTGACCAGGGAGAGCCACCTAGTTGGATTATATCAGCTGTGGTCAGGCCTGGAGAGGGACGGGCGCTGCCAGGCTATTTAAGCCCAAGACTCACTGCATGAAAAATGAACAGTTCAGCGATGCAGTGGCCCTATGATCCTAGAGGGTTATGAAACAAGAAGAATGTAGACTAAAACCAATAACCTTCAGGTTCTAAGTACGGCAGTCTAACCACTCAGCTGCAACGTGTGACTGGATTTGAATGTTCATGTTTTGTGCCCTTTATTATTACAAGCATAATTCCCGGTTCTACAAACGGAGTGGATATGTACATGGATGGATTGAGAGTTGCGCATCCGTGAGTTGGTGCGTCACTACAAATGGAGAAACTAGAGGAAGTGGGCTTAAAAGAGGAAGTAGTGCGTTCGTAAATGGCTTATCGATTTTTCCATCTTTTTCTTTTATTATTTTGTGTTTTTTTGTCAAATTGTAAACAAACTAAACATTATTTTGGGTAAAGATGCTTACCACGGACTGTGGTTTGTAGGTCCCAATAAATATGCAAATTTTGATGCTTTTCATTTCTTCATTTTCAAGCCCATAGCGCCACAAAGTTTGGGGCTGAGCTCCATTATAATAAGATATGTTAGTATACCAGAAAGAAAAAGGTTTCATAAGGATATAAAGCAAAATGAGGAACTTCAAAAAATGTTTAATATTTTATTAGCCTCAGCAGTTGTTTTTGTTTTCCTCTGACAAGTCCATACAGAAATCTCATTTGTCTCTTATTTTCCTCTCTCTCTGATTATTTCATAAAGAGACAACGTCGTGTAGAAATATAGTAAAAAAGTAGTTCCTTCAAGGCCAATGAGGCCCATTGAGCTGGAGCTTCTCCCATTTTCGGATCGTGAAGCAAAACAGATGATTTTTACTTCATCTCCTAGACAGGGCACTGGTCTGTCGTAGGCTTACTTCCCCAGCAGAGTGTGTTGGTGCTCAATTCGCACCTGGGTGGGGAGAGGAAACATGGTGTAAAGTGTCTTTCCCAAGGACACATCACGGTCACCTCCCGGATTCGAACCCTAGACCTTGGATTAGGAGTCCAACGCTCTAACCATTTGGCCACCGCGCCACCCCACATAAGCTACAGCTTTCCGTATAAAAATGAAGATCAGTGGCATGGTGGTTTTCTCAGAAACACACTCGACGGCGGATACTACGGGCGTGAAGCTTAGTAACGCCCATGCAGTTGTTCAGCACTTCTTATTTTTTCAAACTCCGGGACCACAAAATGGTCAGTCCTGTCGGTGATATCAGACTTGAAAAGCTTACAAGACTGGAAAACCGACGTTAAAGAAGTAACTCTCAACTAGTGGTTTTTCTGGTAAAGCACTTGACTCAGAATCCTGAGATCACGAGTTCAAGACCTGTAATGTCGGACTTCACAGATACTTCTTGAATTAGTGTCTTGAGGGGAGGTAACTAAATCTTCTGAGTAAGGATAGACAAAGTGTCCACAAGGACAAAAACGTATTAAAATGCCTACATCGATGAACGGGGTAACGAAATAGTGATGGACAGTTTTAAAGCTGGTTGACCATTATTATCTAACTTGTATGCAGACATTTTTTAGGAATTATCCCTGAATGAATGAATTAACTAATTAAGGAAGGAATGAATGAATGAAGAGTTCAGTATTTCCACTATCTTCGCGCAATACTAATGAAGTAATAATTATATAACAAATCCATTTTTTAAAATACTATTATGAAGGTTATTCACTGAAATAAAGTGAAACAAACAATACAAAAACATAAAATAAAATAAAACATAATGAAATAAAATAAAATAAAATAGAATAGAATGAAACAAAATAAAATGAAATGAAGT
>JBDFRD010265514.1:0-10929 GCA_039654405.1 Bullina lineata
AGAGAGAGAGAGAGAGAGAGAGAGAGAGAGAGAGAGAGAGAGAGAGAGAGAGAGAGAGAGAGAGAGACAGACAGAGATACAGAGAGAGAGAGAGATTGAGACATAAAGACAAACATATAGATTACAGCTTGCCACTCAATCATACACATACCTTCTTGGCATTGGCTCGCACCCAGTTGAGAGCCAGCGAGGCAGATTCCTTCATCACATCCCCTAGCTGTCCAGTCAGCGTCAGCTTGCCTTCTCCTGCCATGCGGGTTGCCTCCACAAACATAATCTCTCCACCCATGGCTGTCCATGCCAGGCCAACTGCAACGCCAGGGTTAGCCAGTCGTTGAGACATTTCTTTCTGGTAGACTACGGGCTGTTCGGAAAAGGGAAATTTGAGTTTAGTTTTAAAGTTAAGCTTATTTAATTAAAACATTAGGAGTAATCAAAGAAAAAATCAAAAAATGGAAGATTAACATTTATGTCATGATGTTTAAACACATTTTCAAAGACAACAAATTTAAGATTTTATATAAAGCTTTTCAAAATCCTATCTAATTTTAAATACATGATCTATATTTTTGTCTAAAATAAACTCGCAGAATTTTCTTTCTATGATTACTTGTCAATGAAATGCTTGAAATAAAAAATCGTCCAGAAGCTCAAAATGATGTTACCCCCAAGATATCCTCCACGGCAGCCTCATCAATCACAATGGGCATCTCAGGAGGGTGGACAATGGCTGACACCTCTGAACCCATTTCTGTGGTCTCATCCTTGACCTTCTCCCTGTCCATCTTGGCTCCTTCAATTTTCTGCTGATCTTTGAGACTGTGTGACTCTAACACTTTGACGGCCACAGCTCGACAAACGGCTGCAATTCGTCTCTCCAAGGTTCGAACCCCAGCCTCACGAGTGTAGTTAGAAGCTGTTATGGGATAGGTGCTCGTTTAGTTATATAACGGTATCAAAAACAAAACAAAAAGTTTTTCTTACACTGGTGGTGTGGTTACTCCTCATATCTAAGGAATAAGATAAACGAAAATTACAGATATATTCATAACACTTAAATAAATGAGACAATACTTATTACTCAAGCAACTTACAGATTTGTGCCCTGATGTGATTTTCCAAAATAAACTAATTTACATTTATTTACATGTACTTGGTGGTGTGGTGGACGAACGGTTAGAGCGTTGGACTTCTAATCCAAGGGTCCAGGGTTCGAATTCGACCGTATTGTGTCCTTGGGAAAGACACTTTACACTATTTTTCCTCTCCCCACCCAGGTATGAATTGGGTACTGACATATTGTGCTGAGACAGTAAACCTACGACAGACTAGCTTCCTGAAGTAAAAATCATCTGTTTCGCTTCGCGCTACCAAAACCGGGATAAACTCTGGCTCTATGGGCCTCAATGGCCTTGAAGGAACTTACTTTACTTAACTTTCATGTACTTGTCAATATTTTGTTTTTGAATTGGTTCTGAATGAAATCTTGAAGGAGCAAGAGTACAAAAATTATTTCAACCAAAGGGTAAATACTTCCAAAGGACATCCGAAATCTTGTGAGCGGAAAAAGAAAAAGAAAAAAGTCATATACGAAACAAACAATGAAAGCGGAGAAAGGAACAACCAGTGAAACTTTTCTCCTGACCAGCTTTGACCAACGATGGTAACAGCAACCTTCATAAAGCTCGCGAAGACCATGGATATGATGAAAGTAGCTTGCCTTAGATCACAACTTCCTATCCACTCTGTCCCAACATAGCAAACTGGCCGCAGTTAAGAAAAGGTTAAAAACCTGGAATTCAGCAGGGGATCCCAGAGGCGGAAAAATATAAAACATACCCAAGAGCCTGATGGTGTCATCAGGAATCTGAAGCTGCTCCTCTGTTAGTCCGTGTTCCTTGAGTTGTTTAGGCACCAGGTGGCGCCGAGCGATGTGCAGCTTCTCTTCTAGGGTGTATCCAGGAATCTGTTCACAAATACAGGTATTGGAGGATCAGAGACTGTGAAATCTTCTTGCTCATTTTGCATCCTTTCTTTCAGAAATATATTATGTACCGGTATACTTTACATCAAAATGAGTGTGAGCCTCATTGTACTTCAGTTATTCCATATTTTTAAGCTTCATAAAAACGTGGAAAAAAAAGTACTTAGATAGATGCTCTTAATTTTTTCTCCTTTAAGAATAATTTAGAAACAGGGTTCTCCCCATCCAGACGCAAAATGGGTACTGGCATAATCTGCCCGGAGAAGTAAACCTATGACAGACTGGTGTCCTGTCTAGGAGATGAAGTTTTAATGTCATCTGTTCTGCGTCACACTAACGAAACTGGGATAAGCTCTGGCTTGAGTGAACTTTACTTTACTTTTACTATGAAGGTTACTTCCAATGTTACACCTTTTTTTTTTTTTAGTTGGAGAACATCTTTCAAATACCTTATTATATTCAAATACCTTCCCATGAGGGAATATATAATATGCTAAATATACTAACTGTCAGGACACCAAAAATCAGGTGAAGATTGAAAAAGCTTCAACTAGGTTTACACCAATGCAGAATTAACCACAAACACATACACAAACTCAACAAAAGCACATACCTGAATGACTTCCATACGATCGAGCAAAGCTGGGGGAATAGTTGCAATATTATTAGCTGTAGCGATAAACAGTACTTGGGAAAGATCAAAGGGCACATTGAGGTAACTGTCACAGGTTAAGGATAAGTGGAATAAAACTAAAACACATCATACTTATATTAGCTCAGCATCCTTTTTTTTCTCTAATTTGCATTTGCACGACAATGTAAAGCGGTATAAGTCTTTGAACCCCGGTCCTCTGAGCCTTATCTTTAAAAACCTGCACCTGCGCTTCTCAGCTAAATTTGGCAAAGTGTATCCCACCTATTTGGTTCCACAATGTACACAGTGCATTTGGTACAGAGGGCACATGATGTCAGCATATTTTGTGCTGACTGGTTAATCAAAATATATAATACAATCAAAATAAGTGACGTTGTAGCCTCCTGTGACCTACACAGAGCATTCAGTATGAATGAAGATGGGCATGGATTGTTAATATTGTGAAGGGAAGAGATAACTCTAATAACACTTTTGCTATGGCTGCCTCAACCTTCATTTCTCACTGGATTCACCACATTCTGATTATCCAAGAAGTCACGCCACATGTTCAAGGTGTGGGGATTTGGCAGTCAGTATCTTGCTCTTTGGTGAAGAAAACGAGACTCTCTAACACCACACCTCTGTTTAAACAGAAGAACTTATTTCCACTTCCAAGGTGTGAAGTAGAATGCATGATACTAGATCATTTCCTGAACAAGATCCTAGTTTGATGAAGGTTTGCTCAAAATAAACTATGCTGCCTTCCAATGTGCAACTGAGAGGAAAAAAAAAAAAAAGCGCATTGTGCCTTTCCTAAGGTCTCAAACACAGGGGCCTTGCATGGCCAGGACCACAACCTTAGCATGTACCTTTGCTTAAGATTCACTTGGAAAAAGTATAAGGAAATAGCTTCTGACCAAGGGACTCCTTGGCTTGCGGATTCTCTATGAGTCTAAGCACTGTAACATACTAGTCATGAAAATGCATGTAGCTACTGTTGATTGTTCCCTCTACAAGCTTCTATTAATTGACTAAAACAGTCTTACTTAAACTAGAATCAAATTACCTGACACAATTAACAAAATAAGATGCCAAAACTAAATGGTTACTGCACCACTAACAGAAATCGGTGCTATATTAGTTCAAGACAGTTCCTTCGAGTTAAGGAAGCCCAAACTTAATGACAAGCCAATTATATAAAAACCATGAAATAATAAAAATATGAAAAAATGCCCAGAAGGATACTGGTCCACAAAGTTGTGGTTCTGCTCCGGGTCCAAAACCTCCAGCAATGCTGCGGCAGGATCTCCATGAACACTTTTGGTCTAGAGAGGAAATAAAGAAAAATATCAGTCAAAACACACTTTGGAAATCATTGCAAGAAACATGAATTCATTAAAACAAAATTTGAATGTTCAAGTTACCAATATAAATATAATTTAGTGTATGATGATCAGCCCTTACTATTGTGGCATTATAGGACACACATACATACATACATATATATATCTATATATATATATATATATAGGACATAACATAAAATGCTTTTATAGATAGTAAGACAGAGCACGATCAATTAAAAAACTTTAAACTTTGCATTTCCTTTTTCACATGGATGCTAAGGAAAAAGAAGAAAAAGCTTCAATTCTAGAGCTACAGAGGTCAACAGATTCCTATTTCTTCTTGGATGCTTTTCTGTTAGTATTTTGCTTAGTCATTAAAAGCCTAAAATGACATCCAATTTTAGATTGCTTGATTTTTCTACTTGCTTCTTTCTTTTCTCATAGGTCTACAACCATTGTTGATGATGCTATTAACTCCAGATGTTCAGATTTTTATTCTTCCTTCTTTCTACTTTTTCTCTCCTCTTCAGTCATATATTGGAAAATGATTTTCAGTCTGGTCTAATCACAGGGTCAAAAGGTCTCTTATTGTCAACCTAGACCTACTGCTACTTCCTGTCCTGTCGCCTCCAAAAAAGAAAAAAGTACCACATTACGCCAACTAATACACTGCATTACCTATTTGCCATAATATACCGGTAGTCTAAAACAGTGTTAAAAAAAAAGAACATGAGCTGACCCCTGGAGAGGTGTTTTAGTGTCAATGGGCAAGAGGTATGTTTCATTCGTTCAATGTTTGCGTTCTTGTTCTAATGAAACAAACATCACCTAAATCTTCACTCACCAGCTTGTCTATCTCATCTAGCAAAAATATGGGGTTATTGGTGTTGGCAGTCTTCAAGCCTTGAATAATACGTCCTGGCATGGAGCCAATATATGTGCGTCTATGTCCACGTATGTCAGACTGATCAGCAATGCCACCAAGAGCAATCCTAAATTTAAAAAAAAAAAAAGAAAAATTACACATTCCATTAAGTTCTAATACTCTCAAGAGAGTTTTTAAATCAAAGAGTGACGCCTTCATCCTGCCCTTGCACTGATTGGAAGGATATTAAGTTTAAGACAGTAGTGTTTGAACTTTGCTAAAGTAAATCGGTTACTGATTCAAAAGAACAAAACAAAAGATCAAAATAATGTTTTAATTACATTCCACTGTAATACAGGCAAACACTTAAAATATCGGATAACACAGCCATCACAACCCTTGACAGAGGAATTCACGAAATACATAAGTTAAAAAGAGGAGCACTGCTTTTGATTAGGTATACAGATTTCCACAAGAAAGGAGGTCATAAAAATCACCCACAGTCATGAGAGTTTAACTATTCCCAATAATTCCCTTGTTTCAGAATCCTCCCATATTTCATGTCAGAGCCTTCTAGAAGTTCAATACATTCAAAAATGGCTCACTTCTTGCCAATGTATGCAGTATCAAGACCTTACAATTGTTCTCATCTTTTCAGGGGAAGGATAAAATACTGTATTCAAATTCCCAATCCTATGAATTAACTTAAGAAATGACAACATAAACAGTTTCAAATTGACATAAACAGAAAAATATGTTTGTTTTTTTTAATTTGGAAAATTGAAGACTCGAGCGGCATAAAAAAGATAAGTGCCATTAATGGGGTGTATCATTCAGAGACACATTCGCACCTGTGAAATTCACGTCCCAAGGTGTTGGCCAAAGAACGACCGACGCTGGTTTTTCCTACCCCAGGAGGTCCCACAAAGCAGAGGATGGGTCCTTTCAGGGAGTTCTTCAGCTGCCTCACAGCCAGGTACTCCAGCACTCGCTTCTTCAACTTCTCAAGCCCATAGTGGTCGGTGTCCAGGTCTTTCCTACAGATGAAAATAGCTTTTGTATTCAAGAATAGAGCTTGGATTGTCAGGGGGGGGGGACATGAAGTATTATGGGTCTCTGAATAGAATTTCGCATCCATAAGACCCTACTGAGATACAAACATTTTTGGGGGGTATGTTGCTTTACACAATTATTAACTGTAAACATATCTGACAAATATTTATCGATGCAGTCTGCTACCGTGAGCAAAGCCCATATTAGATGTGAAAATGTCTCGAAAAATTTATTCTAATAATTGTCTTCAAAATTTGCTCGATGAAAGTTTGACCCACAGTTTCGTCTGAAATCTTGGTAAAGGTGTACTATTCCTTATACTTGAATATGAAACACTTACTTAGCTTGTGCAATGTCTAATGTGTCCTTTGTGCCTCGTGACCATGGCAACTCAGTCATTAGCTCCAAGTAGTTTCTGCAGAAAAGGTTACGGTCACAAAATCTTTTATTCTTTTACCAATAATGCCATAGATCTAGTACATTAACACACTTACTAACATTTTAATTGATTTGTTAATTTCCTTAAGTCATGCTCAACAAAATGTTTTGAACAAAGATGAGATCACATCAAGTCTTAGCAGGTTTTAGAAATTCAACCTCCATACATTACTGCCCAGATTAAAAAAATTATATTTATATAACTATAGGCACATTCCAAAAAGACCTGTAATGCTGTATACCTTCATGCTTTCTGGTGAGATTAAAAATTCAGTGATCCAGTCGAACCTGCCCAATTCGGAAACGGAAGGGAAGGGAAAGGAGTTTCCGTCTTGCGCAGGTTTCCGTCTTAGGAATGTTTATTCACAACACATTCAGGCTCATTAACACTCTTTGTCTCTTCTAATTTAGTTATTTTAACTAATCTTCTTATTGTGTGTTCAGGCACATGAATTAACTTCTTAGTAGATTTTCAAGAATGTTAATTTTACTTGCTTACTCAGAAACTCACCTTATCAGGGCATGTTCAGGCATGTGTGCTGGCATCTTCTTCAGACGTTTCAATTCCTTCATGGCTGTTTTGTGGGCGTGCTCAGGCATGTTACAGGTCCTAAGATGAAACAAAATGATGTAAAAGTATATAAATGTTTTATTAAACCTATAGTTATTAATTATTATTACAATTTTGTTTAACCTCATTTCTTTGGGCAGGGAGATGAGGAATTTTTAAGAAGCTAAATATTTCGTGTTAGTTGCTTGACTGCAAAAGTATAAGAATGCAGTTTTTATATTGAAGAGTACTAGCACCTTGAGACTTTAATATGTTCAGGAAAGTGAGCATAACATACATGTATAATATTATTATTTTATTATTAAATGTGAACATCTCTCTCAGTTTTTATCTGTTCATGCTATTGAAACAAGGATAAGCTTTAGCTTTTTGAGCCTTATAGGCCTTGAACTTGAAGACACTTTAATAATAATAATAAATCTCACTGACAATAGGTCAGTTAAAACAAGAAACACCATTAAATCAATGTATTCATCTTCAAAGTACAGTCTGTCCCCTAGCTTTTAAAATTCTATATCAAAATAATGAATATAGGCACAGAATGTAGCGACTAGCAATACATCCTCACTTGATCTTGGACTCTAGGTCACTATTCTCATCCTCTTCTTCATCCCTATCGTCATCCTCGAGGTCCGTATGAAGTTTGCGAAAGACTCCTCTCATGTTAATGGGCCGTCCCACCTCCTTCCTAGTGACAATCTCCACTTTACCTTCCTTGCGAGCTTTCTTCAGCAGGTTCAGGCCCTGAAATGTTTGCTGGATCTAAGATTTCTGATTTCTCCAACAATGAAACACAAATGATATCAAAATGAGTTGAAATACAAATTATATGAAAATGTACGATTACCAAGAAGTGAATAATATTTAATAAAGAGTGTTTTTCCCTTCTTTTTAAGTATTGCTGTGGTTTCTTTCAGCCGTATATTAACTTCACTTTTCTTTTGTGGAGGGATAACAGTGATTTCATATACTTCAGACTTTCCAATGTTAAAAACTAAAAACTTGATTAAATTATGCACTTTGTTCAAGACATTCAATACAATAAAGGCACATTCCTCTCCTTTCAACCACATCCTTTCCCCAACCCTCCCTACCTCTATCTGCCTCAGAAGCAGAGGCAGCGCCTTCTTAAATCTCTCTGCCAGGTCTACAGCATCCAGCACTTGAATCTTCTCGTTGAGAGAAGCCTTGACGATGGTGGAGCAAATATCAGGAAGATGTTGACTTGGAACACTGTCCAGCATTTTCTGGTGAAAAAAGAATTCTTTAATGTGGTTGTACAAGGTGTGAAAGCAGTACTGTTTCTGTTGTATACTCTGTTGTACTGTTTCTGTTGGATTTCATCTTCCCTTTTACTTTGTTTACTATGTTTCACTTCAACGTACGTTCAAACAAGCTGAATCATAACACATAGAATCCATTTCCTTCTGGGCTTAACTTGATATCAAAGTTGCAATCATAACCTTTTTAAGGAGTCACATGTATTATTTTTGCTACACTTGTAAAAAAAAATAATTTATTATTCATTTTGTTACTAAGCTCTACTAAAAACTAAAAAATAACAGTTACTAAATGTAAACCTAACGTACATCAGCCTCGTAACTGAAGATTGAAAGTATTAAACTCATTAAAGGCCAACAACAAGATTAATATTAATTTCAAATTGAATTGCTTTTTTCATACTATGGCAACATCAATGCTAGGTCGCACAATTCTGGGTATTGTTAATTTGTACATTACCAGTTAAAATGTGTAGAATCATAAAACAGTGTCATATGTTCTGTTTTATGTGTTGAATTATAAAATAATATCTAACGTTCTGTTTTATAAGTACGATACAAGTATTTGCCACAAGTAGATGATGCGTATAACCAGCTGTATCTTCCTATGATAGAAATGAAAATGATGCCCGCACACCTTAAGCTTGGCTACCACAGGAATTGAAGTGTCCAGCATATCAACCAGTTTGACAGCCTGCTCACGAAAGTTCTCAGCAAGAGTTCCTAGCTCAGCGTTTGCTTCAATTTCATCTGTGAAAATGACATTGAATAAAACAAATGGCTTTGTTAATGCAAAAAAAATGGAAATTCTAAGGCGATGCTTGAGGGAAGAATGGAAGTTACACACATCCTATGGAATAGAAAATGTTTAATTTGATCAAAATTTCAACAGCATTACACATGTACTTTACTTACTGCCCTTTATGGCATGTAGGGCAGCAAACAACACAAATGGTATCAAAACATCATTAGTGGCCACCTAAATAGATGTGGAGATACTCCAACTGATCGTGAACATTAAAGCTTAGTAGTATATCAAATATTCTTGAAAACTGAAAAGGATACCCTCCAACTGTCCACATCCTGCTCCTTGTTTTACATGACTTATGTGACTAACTTTCAAGAGGCCCAGTCAAGCTTTGCACTAACTACAGTCCATCTTTAAGGACCAAACAACAGTTACAGTCCATATTATTGCCCCTATAATTTATCCTCTGCTTTAGGAAACATTACTACACAGAAAAAAAAACAAGTGAAAGCTTACAAATCTCCACACCCCACCCTCAAACAAACAAAAAACACACCACTGAAATTTTCCGTGGTTAATTTGTCCAGTTGTTTCACAGCAGCGACAGGATACGGTGTCTCCTGCAGCAAAGACTCCACACGGAATCGACACAGTCCTGTCACCAGCAGGGTATAAGCTGGGCGTGGCCAGTTGGTGCCAGTGATTTGCACCACAACAGCAGCAGTGCCAATAGAATGCATACTTGACAAGTCTTCGTCCTTTACAAAAAAATACAGGAGATTTTTGTACTTGAAGTTATGACAAGCAGTTAAAAGCATTGCTCTGTCAATGGTTCAAATATTGATAACTATTTTTATATAAATTTAATTGTAGTTAAATTCTATTGAAAATCCGTTATTCATTACCACTCTGTCTAGCTGCGGAAGGTCATAAAATGTCAAGACAAATCTAATTATCTTGTATTACGGATATCTAATAATGTATAGATCTAGTAAGTTTTAATAATAGTATTATATGGATGATATAATTTCATAATACAATACTGATACTACACCAGAAATGTAAAATAAATGATGTCATTTAATATAGTTGTAGTAGTAGTAGTAATCTCAGTAACAGTAACAGTAGCAGTTCTTGCTAGGAGTCCCTAGACATAACATGGTAACAGTACAGTAGTATACTCACAGCATCATCTGAGGTGTTTGGAATTACGCCAATAATGGTGCTACTGAGTGTACTTCGTCCTAAAAGACGACTCTTCACCATATTCATACTGCAGAAGAACATGAAAAAAAGAAGATGTTTCATTGTAAACAATATACAGAAAACAATATTTTCAATGCAACAAATATAATACAGCACACAGCTTTTATTAATTTAGGAGAGGTGTTCTACACTATATTATGATTTATTAATTACAAAACTTAAATGCTGTAATTTTGGCTCTCAACATCCTTGCAAAGTTCACGAGGAAAATGTGAGTTTAAAAAAGATACTTTAATACACAATTGATTATGTTAAAAGCAATTAAATATGTGGATCTGTACTAACTTAAACACATCTAAGTTTAAAGATTGACAAATCTTAATAGAATTTATTTAGGGAGATAGACTCTTACATAATAGCCATCCTTAAGTAGATCTTCTTTCCCAATTAATTAATTTCAACAAATAAATACACAAGAAGTGCAAAGACAATTTCATGGATGATGGATTGATTGAATGCTCTAGACTGTAGTCTTAAAGTGGAGTAGTGTACAGTTCTACACTGTTGTGGGCACATGGAAATGAAAACTAAACGATGTGTTTTGATGCCCATCTGAAATGAAGAATCTTTTTGGAATCTGAGGGGAAGCCCGGGCCTAAAGGCTCAGAATTTGCAGAGATGTGAACCGACGCACTGTGTCACACGACAGATAGAAGAGTCTAGCTATCTAAACTCATCACAAAAAGTTAAGGATCACTTGCACCAAAAGTCATAACTTTCATAAAAAGAAAGCCAATGCGTTGA
>JBDFRD010265625.1:2500-10929 GCA_039654405.1 Bullina lineata
TCACACAAGCGAGCTAGGTCATTGGTTGTTGGTGGGTTGTTGTTGTTGTTGTTTTTTGCATTCACATGACCTGAGAGAAGGAAATCGGCTTCATCGGAAAACCACACATTGTCCAAAAAATCTGGGTCCTCATCAAGTTTGGCACTGAACCACTCGCACATAGTGACACGTTTTCTCATGTCATCTGGGGTAAGCTTTTGCTTGATTTGAATTCTGTAGGGGTACAAGTGTAGATCGGTGATAAGAATCCTTCTGACAGACTCTCTGTTAATCCCAAGCTCCTGGCTGCGACGACGTAATGACTTGCTTGGGCTTCGGACAACAGAATCCCTGACAGTTGCAATGTTCTCCGGTGTCCTGGAAGTCTTCGGTCGTCCTGAATGAGTTTCTCTCTGGCTCTTAGCATTCAGATTTAAGACTGTCCCATGAGTTCTGAACTTCTGGACCCATGCGTAGATGCATTTGTGCCGTGGAGCTTGACGACATCGATAATGGCGTTTGAATCGTGCTTGCACAGCAGCGATGGATTTTTGTTCAAAGTATGCTTCCACTGCAAACGATTTTTCTTCAACAGTCCAAGGCATTTTGAAGAACTGACTGCACTAGACGATCAGGCATAGAATCTTCTTCCTTAACCCGAAAAATGAAAATAATCGATTAAGACATGTTGAAGTTATTCAAGTTTTCCTCATGCTCCTTTTTTTTGTGTCACCCTGTACTAAACCGTGCTAAATCGTACTAAACCGTGCTAAATCGTACTAAACCGTGCTAAATTGTACTAAACCGTGCTAAGTCATACTAAACCGTGCTAAATCGTACTAAACCGTGCTAAATCGTACGAAACCGTGCTAAATCGTACTAAACCGTGCTAAATCATACTAAACCGTGCTAAATCGTACTAAACCGGGCTAAACCATACTCATACTAAACCGTGCTAAATCGTACTAAACCGTTCTAAATCATACTAAACCGTGCTAAATCGTACTAAACTGTGCTAAATCGTACTAAACCGTGCTAAATCATACTAAGCCGTGCTAAATCATACTAAACCGTGCTAAGTCATACTAAACCGTGCTAAATCATATTAAACCGTGCTAAATCATACTAAACCGTACTAAACTGTGGGTTTAGTAACTCGTCACGGAAGCTGGAAGCACAAAATGTGAAAATAAAAAGTTTTTCTCTGAGCTGCTGATTGGTTCACCAATATTGCAGGTTTTATCTACATGTATCTTGTCAGCATTGTGAAATCACAGCAAAGTTAACATGCAAACAAAAATAAATAAATAATTTTTTTACCGAGTAAAGTCATGTTTTACGCTTTGCGGACATGTAGGTAGACTACCAAGCTTTGAAAACTTGTATAAAATACTCATATTTAATTTATAATAGTTTGCAACTCATCGCATGTTCAATTTGTAATTTAAGTCCAAAATACCTGGTTCGGAATTGACCTGACACACTGTACAAAGTCTATATCTAAAATCTAGATTCTCTATAGTTTGTAGTGTAGTAGGAATCTTTTAAATGATCTGATCAATTTGTGAGAATCGATCTGTAATGAATGGAGGTATTTTTTTTCCACACATTGTTTAATTTGGAAAATATGTGGGTTTTCAAAAACAATTTTTGACTGTTGCCTGATTAAAATGTAAGCAATCTTTCTTTCATTATTTCACGTGATTTCTTCACTTCACTTCTTCACTTGTCCCTTGACTTCCGTAGATGTCTGGGCCACCGGTGAAGACGTTTCCATCACTTTCCTCCATCTGTCTATGTCTTCCACCACCCTCTGTGATTCCGCTAGGCTCAGTCCTGTCCATTCCTACCACCTTATTCTCTGTCTATCACGTCTCCGGCCTCCTTTAACTGTGCCTTGGAGGATTGTTTTTGCAAGGCCTTCTGAACGAGAAACTTACCCATACCATTTTAATTTTCGTTTCTTCACAACAGTGAGGAGGTCATTATGTGGTCCTATGGCTTCTACGATCTTTCTGCGGACTTCTTCGTTTGTTACATCGTCCGTGTAGTGGATGCCTAGGATCTTCCTGTAGCATTTCATCTCAGTTCTCAGGATCGTCTTTTCTAGTGATTATCAATTTTTAATTTTCGTTTTCTTTCGTGAGCATGGAAAGGCGAGTTGAAAGGACAATTGTGTACTGTCAAAAGTAACATATTTTTAAGAAAAGAGATTATGAAAAGTAATGGAGGAGCAAACTTTTGATCTTTTGTGTCATAATCATGACACATAGCAGCATGGTTTTCAATAGTAGCTTGTTAGTCTCTGAACCTACATACCTTCTATAGCTTAGATACTCATGGCAACATAATTTAATAGGCCTCTATCATGTTCACTGTAGGATGCCCTGATAATGGACTAAGCATGCTGGAACCAGTATATTCTGCTGGGGAATTAAGCCTACGACAGACTAGCATCCTGTCTAGGAGATGATGTAAAAATCATCTGTTCTGCTTCACGCTACCGAAACTGGGATAAGTTCCGGCTCTATGAGGCTCATAGGCCTTAAATGAACTTGACTTACTATAAACATGAAAAGAAAAAAATATAGTGAGAAGACAAACATGTCACATCAGGGGTGAGCAAACTTCTAATTGGAGCCCTCTCCGACTTAGCAAGAATGAACAGCAAAGGGCCACAAATTTTAAAACTGAACAGTGACTTGGTAAACTTATTCTTTTATTTAAAAAAGATTGAAAAATGTAAATAAATTATGATAAAATGATTGTGTGCCACCACCGGTAAAGGGGACTTAGATTCCAATACAGCATTTCAAAAGCAAGTCTCGGCTCAGGTATATTAACTCATTCTACACGGAGTGGTTTTATCAATACAACTAAAATTTGTGGCGGAAAATTGCTGTACATGTCCTTTTATATAGGGGCTCTTCACGGTCAAAGGTAATGATGCACAGTGCAGCTATTTGGGTGGAATGAGTTCACAAATTTGATGGGATCCATTTTACGAAAAAGAATTAGTTTAATTTTTTTGTTTGTCTCTGATAGTTTCCCCAGACTGCGCAAAACTCTGTTGACAAATATGAAGGAAAGCTTTCAAAAAAATATGATGGCAAATATCCTATCATAAGTTTGTAGCCGGCTATAAACAGAAAAAGAAAAAAAATATGCTGGAACACTAACATGTTACCATCAGAAGTGGGCAAACTTTTCGGATCGGTGACTACTCCGACTAAGCTATCAATGACAAGGGCTGCACTTTTTAAATCTGGGAATAGTCGCTTGGTAAACTTACTTTCTTTTAGTTAGAAACAATTGAAAAATGTATAGATCTAAATGAATTACACTGTGCAACCACTGGTACAGGAGACTTTACAATGCTTCAAAAGCTAGTCTCGGCTCAAATATATTAATCAACAAATTTTAATATGATCCGTTTTAGAAAAAATTCTTGTCTATAGAGGGACCGTGGGCCATAGTTTTCAACCCCATGGGTTACGTTGTTATATGAAAATCTTGGTAATTGCAAAAACAATATGCTCCATTCTTATACACATGTTGTTAGTGATGTGCTAGCAGTTTTCACCTTGATCACCCTCTAACCCTCTTGAACAGCTCTGTTTCTACACTATGCTCAGCATTGGTGTGTAATTTATTTGTTATCAATGTATACATGTGTGCTTATGTGAAGCTCATGAATTTTAATAAATATATTGATTTTTACATGTCATTTCAGACTACTAATCAGGTTGAACCTCGAGGGGCCTAGCACAGTTTAAGATCATGTTTCAGAGGTAAGTTCAGATTGGTATGAGGTGAAACTAGTTTTAAAAGACATTCATTGAAAGACCCTTACCATCCTTTGTTCCGTTAGATGTAAATCTTCTCTCAGCGAAGTGGAAGAGTTTCCTTTTTAAAAAAAAAACGGAAGAGAGAGGTACAGAAAATCCTTTTGACCAATTGCTGAACGTATTTTTAGTGTGTGAACAATGCTAATGTTTCCTGATAACCAGGCAGTCATTGACGTTAATGCGGAATGTGATGCTTTCAATAATGCTTTATTATAACATTTTTATGTTATTGGGCTTTTTACTTATGTTAAAACACACATCCCAAATAGTCAATTTTTTTGCTGTCTTTTTTTTAAACTGGTGTCTGTGATAGTCTTTAACTTTAAAAGTATTTTTAGATAATTAAACATATTATAAAAAATAATATACATGTATTTGATTTATTTATAACTCTAAAACATATTTTATATAATAGTTGCTCAATTTGTGTGGTCCATTCATGAAAGTGTAAATGTAAATCTACTGTTTTGTGTATTGTCTTTATGTCATGAATTTGTTCCTGTATTGCTGTAACCTAATTTCCTTTTGAATGCTAAAGTATTATTATTACTATTATTATTATTATTATTATTGAATGGTGTACAGTGCGTTTATGTTGTGGCAGGGTAAATAAGGTTATATTGTTGTGTAAATTACTTTTCATCATTGTGACTTTATGGAGTTGGTATTGAAAACCATTCCTGGTATAAATTTTGGTGTTCGAAGAGCTGTTGGTTTTTCTTGTATGACAGCAAATTCAGCGTAGTTGAAATCGTTCTTGCCATCTTAAGATGTAAAAAAGTAAAATTCTTTCAAGGTCATGAGGCCCATAGAGTTGGAGCTTATCCCAGTTTCGGTAGCGTGAAGCGGAACAGATGATTTTTACTTCATCTCCTAGACAGGATGCTTGTCTGTCGTTGTTTTACTTCCCCAGCAGAATATGCTGGAACCTAATTTGCATCTGTGTGTGGAAAGAAAAAATGCTGTAAAGTGTCTTTCCCAAGGACACAACACTGACACCTCCCGGATTCGAACCCTGGACCTTTGAATTAGGAATCCAACGCTCTAACTGGTCAGCCTCCATGCCACCTCTTGCCATCCTTGCACTTCTGTATTGAACTTGCTGTTTCTTGTTTGCCCTACAGGTCTCTACTCAGGCTGCAAGTTGTCGTGAAACACTGTGTAAGACAAAACTTAAATTCTCAAATGCAGACTAGTCTGTGCAGAGTGTGATGTAATTTGTAAACGGTGTATTTTAGAAATGAAAAAATAAGCTGTAATTTGTTTGCTTATGTATAAAAGTAATTCAATTATCCTCACATCATTGACTGTTATCTTTTTAGTGTTTAATTGTTAAGTCTCCCTGGGGGCAGCTCCAAAGTCCTAAAGGGTTAACGCTGTCTGGTTTACGCTTCAGGGGACATTTGTGTTAACCCTGTCTGTACGTCGTGTTTTACATCCGTGTCCGTACATCGGGTGTATCAGTGTACGTCCATGTTTCATATTGTCCAAAAGCGTATCCGTAGAAACGGGCTGACAATGTGACCCCATATTTGTCAAAGTACGAAATCCGGTAATGCTTACCCGTACACTGGGTGTGATGTTGTGACCCCACTCAGTGTAGAGAAATTGGTGTGAGGGGGTATAAAGTAATGACCACTGGTCAGTTCAATAAGAAATCCCTTTGTAATACATTTAACACAAAAATTTGTCAAAATGAACTTTTGAGGGATACTGAAAATTATAAAAACAACAACTTTGCATTGTAAACATTTTAACGGACATAAAAACGACCTCTAGGGTACGTTTTGACCCCTGGTGTAGGGTTAGGGTTAAACCACCATGCCCCCTAGAGAATTTCTTAGGGCTTTTTAACAGAAAAACATGCACAGCTCTCATTGGCTTCTCGCCTGCTCTCTATTCACTCAGAACTCAGTCAGGATGTCCAGTCAGGCTGACGGGGAAATTTTGTTTCAAGCCGTGAACAACACTGGCGTCATTACTCTGAACCGCCCAAAGGCTCTGAATGCCCTCAACTTGCCCATGGTGCGACTCATGTACCAGCAGATGAAGGTACAAGGAACTGTGTGGAAGATTAGAATGCTATAGATCTATACAGTTTAGAAATGTCTAAATTTCAAAAATTCTACCCATGAAGCTTTCACTCTCTATCTGCAGGTCAGACTAATTCCCAACGTATTGACCATTGCCTTTCCTTTGGAATAAAACTAGTATGACCGAGAGAAGAACAGTGTCTCTGGGCAAAGCATTTCTAAGTAAGAGGCTGCCAAGGCAAAGCAGCGATATAGCTGTTTCGGTCGTCTATGAAAGACAAAAAGAGCCATACGACATACAGATCTGTACATATAAGGCAGAGCAGCAAGATGTGAATCATACACCTGTCAAAATTACTATAATTGTTATTGTCTGAAATAGTATAATGATGTTTTTACTTTTATGAATGTTGAGGAGAGATAGGTTGTGTATGATCAGACAGTCTCACATTGTTTGTTTTGTGCTGGATGTTGTAAAAGTGTTATTACCTCTTTCTTTCTATTCTCTTTCTCTATCTCTGTCACCCTCTCTCTATCTCTTTCTCTCTCTCTCAGTCTCTGTCTCTTCCTATCTCTTTCTCTGTCTCACTCTCTTTCTCTCCTCTCTCTCTTTCTGCCTGTCTCTCTGTCTCCCTCCCTGTCTCAGTCTCTGTCTCTGTCTGTGTCTATCTGTCTCTCTCTCTCTCCCCCCCCCCCCCTCTCTCTCTCCCCCAGGTGATCAGTTGACTTTAATTAAATTTCTTCTCTCACTCAATCTCTTCCTCAAGGCTTGGGAGTCTGACCCAGCCATATCTCTGGTGCTCGTCAAAGGTTCCGGAGAGAAAGCTTTTTGTGCTGGCGGTGACATACGGGGTGAGTTGTACTCATAATGTGGACAGTGGACGATGGTCAATTCAAAAACAAGTGGTTCGAAATAGTGCTGAAACAAAAAAAATAAGCATCGATTTTTTTCCTTCTTTATCTTTGTTAATCCTGGTAGAGTGCTAAGCTTAGATTGAGGCTTCTTGTAAAGGAGTAGACCAGGAAGAGCTGTGGGCTTCAATGTAGGCTGCAAGCCAGGAAGCAGGCAGGCCTGTATTTAGGCTTCTAGCCTCGACCTGTGTAGTGGAAAATTACTGTCTTCAAGTAGAGGCTGTACCCTTGAACCATGTCTATAAATGACTATAGATAATAAGTAAGTGAAGTAAAGTTCCTTCAAGGCCAATGAGGCCCATAGAGCCGGAACAGATGATTTTTACTTCGTCTCCTAGACAGGACGCTAGTCTGTCGTAGGTTTACTTATCGAGCAGAATATGCCGGTACCAAATTTGCACCTGGTGGGGAGAGGAAAAATAGTGTAGAGTATCTTTCCCAAGTTCCCAAGACACAACACTGTGCTTTAACCATCCGACCACCGAATAATAGCAGATGAAATTTCAGTATTTCGGTTCCCCGCGAGAATTATTTTTAGTCTCGAGCGCCACACATGCATGCCCGACCACGTAGTTAAAAACTAGGTCAACATTCCAGCTCACAACTTCCGATTCACCTGCTCACGCTCTACACTAGCTCTGAAACTAAGTAAATTTGTCTTATAATTTGTAAAGAAATTTGTTGCTCTTGCGACAGAAAAAACACATGTCAAGTACTGCAGGCCTGCTGTAATATTCAGCACATCCTCCCCAACCTCATTTTCCCCCGAACGAAAATTTTTACTCTGTGTAAAAAAAACAACAGAAGAGTAGAGAGAGGGGAGGAAGACAAGTGATGAAGGAAACCTCAGTTTGTGAAATGTTTGCTACAGAAACACCCTACCTTCCCTCATTTTTTTAAAAAACCCAAGCCTAGCTGTGGTGCTCCCATAGGCCTGGACCGTAGTGACAGTAACACCAGTATTGACTATTGAGTAGAGAGAAAAGAAAACAAGAGAAATATGCAGAAAAACTGACAGAGGAGAGAGATTCTAGAGCGAGGGATGGAGAAAGAGAGAAAGAGAGATACAGACAGAGAGAGAAAGAGAGATACAGACAGAGAGAGAAAGAGAGATACAGACAGAGAGAGGAAGAGAGATACAGACAGAGAGAGAAAGAGAGATACAGAGAGAGAAAGAGAGATACAGACAGAGAGAGAAAGAGAGATACTCACCGTCAAAAACAGCAGCAATCAAGTTCAAGGACAAACGACGACAGGTATTGCCGTTTGTACCACGGTGCAGCTAGGAGTGAGATCAAATGAAAAAGTAAATCGTCATTTCACTTTCTCAATCCTGGGTTCGACTCTGAGTGAATCTGTTGTATCCGTGGGAAGGGCATTTTGCACTACAATGTATTTTTCCTCTCTTAACCCAGGTGCAAATTGGGCACTGGTATATACTTCTAGGGAAGTGAACCCACCACAGACTAGCGTCCTGTCTATGAGATGATGTAAAAAATCTCGTTGACCCTATTAAAGCTGGGATAAGCTCTGGCTTTATGGCCTTTTAAACCATTTTCCCTCTCTCCACTTAGGTGTGCATTGGGTACCGGCATATTCTGCTGGGGAAGTAAGCCTACGACAGACTAGCGTCCTGTCTAGGAGATGATGTAAAAAT
>JBDFRD010265736.1:0-10929 GCA_039654405.1 Bullina lineata
GGCAGCAGCATTTATCAATGATGAATTAAAGACTAACTACAGAAAATTACTCAACAAAAAACAAAAACAAGCATTTGAAGTGAAAATCTGTTCGATACAAAAAAAGATAATTCAAAGCCAAATATTTTTTTTATGGCGAATTTCCAACTACCAAATAAGGTTAATTCTTTTTGTACCCCCCCGATTTTGTTTTGTTTATAAGCAGTTTTTACTTTTGCCTTTTCATCCACTCCCGTGTCTTCAATTCCACATTTCCTCATGACACTCACTTCAAACTGAATCACGTCATCGGGTTTTAGATGGACATCATTGGTCACCACGAACTTGTCATTTGCTTGATTGGCCATGACCAGGGCAGGATTGCCAGACTGACAGAACTTGCCTGTGCCTCCTTCTGTGACTAGTCGCCACTGATCTGAAGCCATCACATCAAGAACATCCTGAGGAGGAACAGTTGGTAGGAACGTTACATGCTTATATTTATGGTAAAAAAACACTAAGTTTTGGTGTGTTTTTTTATAACATTTGTAGATCCATGAAGAAGAACATAGATCTGTAAGACAGTGGACTCAGTCAGTAAAGTTTCAACAGTCACTCAATAATAGTCAATTAAATTAAAAGGCGATCAAAATGCATAACAATTTTTTTCTCGTCGCAGACAATAAGAAATCATTTATAGTATGTCAGACAAACATATCTCATTAAAAATTTGTGTCTGCTTCATGCCTATAATAATCAATGACTTGTAGGGCTGCAACCATTTAAATTCATCCACACAAAATGCCTCTTGCCTTCCAACAAAAATATCAAACTTCTTTAAAAGTGCTCTGGAATTCTCTTACATCGAAATCATCTTCAATGCTCCTGAGTTTCTTGTACTGGCCCAGGTAGATCTCATCGATCGCCCACTGATCTTGTCCAGCACCAGAATGGGAAGGTTGCCACCAGCGGAATCTGGTTTGTGACGACTTGGCTTCATCGGGCAGGTCCAGGTGAACAAACCTGTTGAACAAAGCTCAGGTCAGCAGGCATTTTTTTTTTTTTTTAAATGACTGAGTCTGAGTTTAAGTTATACGTTTCTGCCAAATCAAGGACAGCCACATTGGGAGATGTCTTGTATGGTTCATTGACAGAACATGTTACAGATAACTTTTCTTTGTCTAGTGAGGGTTCAAGGCAGATAGCTAAGATTCACTTTTCTCACTGGACTCAAAATTATTACTGAATGTTGTTCACTTTCTGGTTGGAAGTGTAACATCAAGTTGTAATTTCATGAGCCATCTTTAGGATAATCCATATCAAATGTAAAACTCATTAACTTTTTGTTATCCAAACATCTGTCCTTATCTTTCTGCGTATGTAAGCAATTAAATACAACTGCAGCAAAACGCAATGAATCAGGTACTCACTCTGGTTTCTTATACTCCAGATGGTGAAGTTCTTTGAGCAGCTTCCAGTGAATGCCACCATTGGTGGAGTACTGGACGAGAACTGACTCCTTCCTCTCCTCCGCACCTCTGCAGTCCCGGCCCCCTCCACCGATACGGAGGTAAAACTGGAGAAAGTCTGATGTTTGGGTGTCTAAATCTTTTGTCTGTAGTTCTCTCACTCCATCCTATGGATTAGATAGTACAGCTGCTGTTTTCATCATATGTTTATACAATTAAAAGTGTTTACATGCTTGCTCTGCTTTATATAGTCCTCATTGTGCTGTGTCAGGCCAGTTTTTTCTATGCACAGTGAGTAATAATAGCTGAGTGGCGCAGCGGCCATATGGTTAGAGCACTGGACTCCCAATCAAAGGGTCCTGGTTTGGATTCTGGTTGCCCTGTTGTCCTTAGTTAAGACACTTTACATTGTTTTTCCTCTCCCCACCAAGATGCAAACTGAGAACTGGCATATTCTGCTGGGGAAGTAAACCCATAACAGACTAGTGTCCTGTCTAGGAGATGATGGAAAAATAATATGTTCCACTTCCCGAATAAACCACACCTCCATGGGCTTCATAAGACTTGAAGGTACTTTACTTTTATTATCAACAGGGTGTTTTCCACTGGAATATCACAGGAACAAATTGTAGGCATTCTAAATAAATGTTCTTATGCAGGAAGCCTTATCCATCTTTTTTCTAAGCATGCGTCATGTTATTTCTTTTACTCTGCACACTTATATTCTTGTTATTTATTTCATTATTACCACAAATATTGCTCTGTTCATCTATTCAGTCTAACCACTGACCTCATTGTTTCTCACTCAGGGAGGAGCCACAATGCACACACACACACACACACATACATGCGCACGCACATGCACACACAAAAATAAAAGAATAAAGAGTAAAAAGTTGCAAAGCTTCAGTAACTCTCCATCACAAATAAAAACATGAGCACATTTGAAAAGCACTACCTACAAACTCCAGCCTACCTTAGAGAAGTACATGGATTCTCCTGACAGGATGATGCCGCATCCTTCTCCTGCCCTGGTAACTTCTCCGCCTGTGATGGTGAAATCCTTGTTGGGGTCGTAGCGCAGGCCAAAGTCTCCATGGATACCAGAGTCCATCTGAAACTCCGGCACACAAGTTTCTCCGACAAAACCTTCTTTACAGCTGCAAGAGAGAGTTATAAACATAGTGAGCCTTGATTAAATGAAGAACTCATTTTATTCTGATTGTTTTAATACTTGACTTGGGGTGATACTTTTGTGGCAATGTGTTGAATTTGATAAATTTTGAGAATTTTCCCAAACATGAAGAAAATTAGCATGCAACTTTATGAATCTTAATTCACGCTTTAAACACAACCACTTTATTATTAGTGCCTGAATGTAAAAAATCTACATGAAAAAAAACCCGGCAAACTGAATCATCAACTTAAATAACAAAAAACTGTATGAATGTCAACCTATACAAACAAAATGAATTACTTATTCAAACAAAACAATCCTTTCAAGTCACTCCAACAGGAATCTTTGGAAATCGTGATTTTATTCTAAAAATTTGATTAATCCCAGGTCCAGTAAAAAATCTAAGACTGTGAACTACAGAGCACATCAATTCTCCTCATCGCTTTTTTATGAACTACATAAAACCAGTGAACATTTCTGCCCTGGCAAATAAAGCAGTTACCGACACGTCCCGTCGTGGCATTCTCCCTGGCCGTGACAGAGCTCCACACAAGAATGGCCGATGTGGATGCGACTGATGCCCCACACGTCATTCTCATCCCACTCTGGTTGAATCCAGCGAAACTTGGTCTGCTGGCCCCTGACATGACACAGAAACAATCAGTAATTCATCGGAATCATATACACATTATATATAACCTTAATGAAAAATAAAGTAAACAAAATATATAAATTGTATAAATAAATAAATAAATTTTCAAAGAAAAGCTTAAAGAAAAACCTTTCTTGCACATTCTGTATATAATATAATGTTTGCATTCAGTTATAAGTCACATACAGATTTAGCAATTGTAGAATGTACACAAATTCAAAGTAAAAGTGAAGCCCATAGAGCCAGAGCTTATACCGGTTTCGGTAGCATGAAGCGGAATTGCCGATTTTTACATTATCTCCAAGACAGGATGTTAGTATGTCATAGGTTTACTTCCCCATGTGCTATGCTGGTACCCAGTTCACCTCTGGGTAGGGAAAGGAAAAGTGGAGTAAAGTGCCTTCCATAAGGACACAACATGGTTGTTGTTCAGATTTGAATCCGGGGCCCTTGGATTGGGAGTTCAACGCTCTAACCTTTCAGCCTTGCACCACCTTACACAAATTTAGCATTGTTGAATAAGCTCACAAACTTAATTAATATTAAAATTTATACATGATATACAAGTTTGATAGTTATGGAAGTACACAAATAAATGTGCCATTATGACACCTATATCACTTTTGATAAGTTTAGTAAAATTCTTTCAAAGCCTATGAAGCCCATAGTGCCAGAGCTTATCCCGGTTTCTGTAGCGTGAAGAGGAACATGATTTTTACTTCATCTCCTAGACAGGACGCTAGTCTGTCGTAGGTTTACTTCTCTAGCAGAATATGCCAGTTCCCGATTTGCACCTGGGTATGAAGAGGAAAAATGGTGTAAAGTGTCTTTCCGAAGGACACAACATGGTCATCTCCTAGATTCGAACCCTAAACCTTTGGATTAGGAGTCCAGAGTTTTTACTATTCGGCCACCATGCCACCTTTTCGGCAATCCTACTGGTCTTAATTTGTTTCAAAGCCTGATATGACAACAAGTAAACCAATGCCTGTTTTGGACATACTGACACAGCATCTGAATCTCTTATAACCCATAACAAAGATTACAGTTAAAGTTTCAAGTCAATAAATAAACAACAAGTGTACATATTTACCAAGTATCAGGAGACAGCACAGCAGTAACAGTGACCCAATCACGGAACTGAGATGGGTGGTAGACACTCCCAGTAGAAAACTCTTCACAAATACTGGGAGGCAGACACAGAGGCTGTACCTAGAGCATGGATGAAGTGGACGGGGGAGGTAATCTAGAACTGGCAATAGAAACTCTTTGGAAATATTCATAGAGAAGAGGTAGGCCTAAATAATGAAGAAGGCTGGGAAAAACATAATATGTAACTGTATCATGGCATGATTAATTTATGTTATGGACTTCTCATTATAGATTGAAGAAACATTAGATACTCCAAGTGAACTGGCTTGATGTGTTTTTTATGTCTAAAAAGGATGTATGAGGCTGCAACAACAATTCAAATTACATTACCCACAACAAAAGTGAATACTATCATACAGTTGGAATTATTCTTGTGGGAATATTTTTAATGATTGTCCTATTCTTAGAATGAACTTTCAAAATAATCCCCTCCCTTCTATGACATAAGTAAGTGTAAGTAGGGCTTAAAATGGCCACACAAAGTTTGATTATAACATTATAGAAAATATGAACAAAAAATAGAGTCTGTTTTTCACCTTTGGCACATCTTTTCTATTCACCAAAAAATCTCCATAAACTCACTATTTGTGCCTTAATCCTTTTGTGCTGAACCAGCCAGAAAATCATTAGCCACAAGAGTTAAAAATAGTTTGGAAATTAACCCTTCTAAACTCCTGTTATGTCAAGAGAATGTGAGCACAAGATAATCTGCTAAGTACACAGAAAGTTGAAAAAACCAGCGGCTATTATCACACAGGCATAAGAAAACAAATGTGTTAACCACATCTTATCAACTGTACTGTTCATTAACACATCTCTTCACAAACTCACTAACTGCCAGGTAATGCCATGATCCGTGGAATATTGGAAGTAGATCTGATTGTCCAGTCCCTCCTTGTAAGGTAGACCACAGCCCATGACCAGCTCAAACTGGGCGATGTAGCCAGGTCCAATCTGCATCGCTTTCGTCATGAGAAAACGGGCCTCACCTTTCTTATCTCCACCTGCAAATCTAAAAATAAAGACCAAATTACTCGACCCCTAGTTATTGATTTTTATAAAAATCAGAAGTGGATTTAAAGAGTTGTAGCGACCATTATTACTCTGCCATCATGACTGAACGATGTTCTTGCAACATGGTATTGTTATTTCCCAGCCATGGAAGCGATGTGTGTAGTGTATGCGTGTATGAACGGGCAGTCTTGAATGGGATTATGTGACGAGCAACACGTACTTTTATTTCTGTAAAATACATATTTTATAGGCTGAATGAAATTTTCGTCAAGACGTTTGAACACTTGCTACAGATCAAAAAGTGACCCTTTGTCGTAAAGTTATGTTCAATCAAAAGGTGAAAGGCTGATAAAACAATACTTTGTAATGACTTAAATGATACTAAGCAATGATTAAGTTATACTCAGGAAAAAATGTATTTTTTATCCTTCTGCACTCAAAATACAAGGGGATTATTCAATTAGCACAGACAAGTAAAATAATAAATGATATTACTTTTGTTATTTCCAAATAAAATAAAGCAATGTTGACTCATACTTCCTGAGTTTTTCCTCTTCTTTTCCTTCCACTGCTTCAACCATCCTTCTCTATACATCCTTTATATACCAACTGCAGCAAACTCACTTAATACTCCTCATGACACCACAGAAACTGTCCTCTAGCTTGCCAAAATTTGTCGTCAGCTGGTCTCCGAACTCGGGTAAGTTCATGACCTCCAGGGTCAAAGTGTTCACTGGACTGTCTGACAAGATGATGTCATCAATGGCCCAGACATCCTGACCAGGGCCAGAATGAGAGGGTTGTCTCCACCTGAATTGGCACGATGTTCCCTTAGCAGCCGGGGGAAGATTCACAGCTAAGGACCTGTAAGAAAACGGGGTTGGGAGGGAAGGCATAGTCATATTTAATGTTGCATATGATACGGCCAAACGGTTAGTGTTGGACTCCTAATCCAAGGGTCCAGGGTTCGAACCCGGGAGGTGACTGTGTTGTGTCCTTAGGAAAGACACTTTACACCATTTTTCCGCTCCTCACCCAGGTGCGAATTGGGTACCGGCATATTCTGCTGAAGAAGTAAACTTGCAACAGACTAGCGTCCTGTCTAGCATCCATGAAGTTAATTCATCTGTTCTGCTTCACGTTAACCAAACCTGGATAAGCTCCGGTTCTATGGGTCTCATTGGCCTTGATCAGTTTATTCTGTTAGCACCAAGTTTATTCTGTTTGAACCAAGTTTATTCTGTTAGGACCAAGTTTATTCTGTTTGAACCAAGTTTATTCTGTTAGCACCAAGTTTATTCTGTTAACACCAAGTTTATTCTGTTAGGACCAAGTTTATTCTGTTAGGACCAAGTTTATTCTGTTAGCACCAAGTTTATTCTGTTAGGACCAAGTTTATTCTGTTAGCACCAAGTTTATTCTGTTAGCACCAAGTTTATTCTGTTAGCACCAAGTTTATTCTGTTAGCAGTAATTTTACTTGTCTTCCACTCACTCAGGTTTCTTGTACTCCTGCCCTGAGAATTCCTCCAGTAACGTCCAGGAGATGCCTCTGTTGCATGAAGATTCCAGCAGCACAGATTCCTGAGCTGTGTCCGGAGACGGACAGTCTGAGGTCACTGAGGCACTTCCTGTCCGAAGCATGAACTGGATGGAGCTGAAGGACAGAGGAAATAAAAAGGACGAATTTATGAATTCATTTAATCTTTTCTGAAAGGTAAGTTTTGAATAAAGTAGTTTTGTTTAAACTATGTGTTTTTCATGCGTTTAATTAATTTCTACAATAATTACTACAATTTTTTTTTTCTATTTTTCCATGTGACAAGATTGTAAACAGTAGAACAGCGGCAAGAACTGAGACTTTTACTTATGTTCCCAAACTATAGTAATCTGAAGAGATTTTTGGAATATATACCTAATATACATAGATATATATATATATATATATATATAAAATAACCTTTTTTTAAAATCGAGAAACTTTAAAGCAAAAAAAAAAAAGAAAAGGAAATTACATACCTTTTGCAACATATTTTTCTATATTTTATTTCATTTTATAATAATATATCAATCTATACAGTTCTTACAGCACTCACCCTGAGGCTGTCGTGTTCAACTCTGATGTAGCTACACTACGGGTTCCTGCCTTGTTGAAGACCAAAGCCTTTCCTGAAGACAGAACGCCACACTGGTATCCAATAACTGCACCAGCAATGTCCAGCATCACAGAGGAAGAAATTGTTGACGGATCCTCAAAATTCTCTTGAAGAGACGTTGTCAGGGGAATCACGGAATACTCACAAACATCTCCTTCATAACCAAAGTCACAGCTGGGAAGAAAAATTGAATATATACATATATGTATATAAAATGTTATATAATGGAGAGAGGTTTTTAACAAAAAATTAGCTTCTCTTCTCTTTTCTCCTCTCCTCATCTTATCTCTTTTGTCATCTTATCTCTTCTGTTATCAAGTTCATGGCGTAAGCATTTATTCAATGAAAAATTCTTTGTTTAAGAAATAAAGGAATTGATTTTACTAATTTTACAACAGACCTACTACTACAGATGCAGACATTAATTATTATATGTTGCGAAGTTGTCCCACAGGCTTAAAAACAAAAGAAAAAACAACCTCAGCTCACCTACAGCCTTCTGTGGTACATCTACCATGACCATTACACCAGTCTGGACACGCTCCAATGTAAACTACACAGAAACAATCAATGTGTTTAGTTTGTATCATATCAAATGCATGAATATAGGAAGTAATACATAGAGTTCTTTTAAGGCAAGGTCTAAATAACTGGAACTTATTTTGGTTTCAACAGCATGTAGTGATAAGAGGTGGCGTAAGCTTATGAGTTTAATACTCTATCTACATGACCTTAACCACTGTCGTATATTTGGTAAAAGTAAATTTCTCGTACAATTTCTCTTACATATCAAATGCAAATACCACTTCATGAGGTTTCAGAATTTTTTTTTTACCACTGGATTAAATCCATGACAAACAACAATAACTGTAATTTTCACAGTCTTAACACTCCTTTCCCCATCCTTCCCATCCTTTACCATCGTCCATGGCCCATGAAGAAGCCAGGCCACTGAGCTCCACCGCCCTGAATCTCACATGGGGGACTAGGGCAGCAGAGGGAAGGGGTAGTGTAACTCTGTTCCATCTGTGGACAATAATAAGTGTGGTCCATAAGCAATACTGCAGTCAAATATTCAAATAAAAAAATGACATTAACAGTTTGTTTGAACACAAAACTTGTAAGTTTCAAAACTATTCATATACAGTATGGATAGATTGAAAACATGTGTTTTGTTTCAGAGGAAGAAAAGAAAAAAGCAGAAAATAAGGAGAAAGCAGACAAGGAAAAGAAGGAGAAAGCAGACAAGGAAAAGAAGGTGAAGCAAACGATCTAAAAATAAAATTAACATCTACTATCCATAATTAATGTAATTAATGTTGAAATTTACTGTGAACAATCTTTTGATCTGAAAAAAAAGAAAAATCCATAACATTTATCAGAAGTAACGACAGACACCAGGCTCGACACTTGAAGCAAGTAACGACAGACACCAGGCTCGACACTTGAAGCAAGTAACGACAGACCAACACTGTCTTACCCTGAGGCATCCTTTGATGTGATGATTGAAGTCAGTGACTGATATTTGTCCTCACACGAAGAGGGTAGACAGTCAGAGTAGAAGGAATGCCAGTTTGCTCCGTGGTCCGTGCTGAACTCAAAGCCAACACTGCCAGGTAAGTAAAAAAAAGGCACAATATTTGATTTGTAGTCTGAACCTGATTACTTCTTCTTCTTCTACGTTCGACAGTTTTGTCACGATCATCATCTTGTGAAGTTATAAATTGAGTCATCCTCCTTTAGTCAGTGGCTGCATCCCACAACCCAGTCTCTAACAAATTCAAACAAATCAATAAAATATACATCTTATTTTTCACCTTAATTATGTGCATCAAACGGTGCTAAAAAAAACAAACTTAATTGCAATAATTTGTTACTGGAAATAGAAACCACATTCATCTACTATGCACACTGAGAAAATTCCTGAAGAAATTAACCTTGCAGTCATGCTTTACACAACTTGCCTAACAAATGAAACACAAAACTACTCACGAAGTTTCCTCAGTTACTTCCCCCTGACTACAATCCAAAGTGAGCCCAGCTTGTAAAACCTTGTTCCTGTCTTCAGGTACAGACACAGGCAGCAGAGGCAGTAAAGCAAACTGGTCTATAGACCACACGTCCTGGGATGCTCCTCCATGAGACTTTTGTAACAAGCAGAGACGGATGTTCCCGTGACTGTTCCCTGTGGCGTTGCTGATGAGGAGGGAAATCAGCCGAGGATGCTGTGAAAAATAGTTGTTTTATTATACAAGAAAAATTGTTTTCCCGGAGCAGTGATGATGGGAAGAAGACAGAGTAACATGGATGTTTGATTCAAATACATCGTAATAAGAATACTGTAAAACATACTTCGCAAATGATCATTTAAGGCCATTTAATTCTGTCATTTGATGAAATGCCCAGAGACAATGTTTGATTGTGTTTAATTTGCCAGTTTTCAAGGTAAATCTAGAACCAGAAACTTTATTTTTAGATTTCTCTTCATTTTCATGCTGTACACAGTATAGATAAAGACTTGTGGAGTTTGAAAATCTTTTGTTCTCCAAATTAAGTAGTCAAAGCACATTCTCAATTCTGAATTTGTGTCATCTTGTCTTTACAGCAATGACTGGAAAACAGCCTAAAGATTTCATTTTTCTGCACACTTTCATCGATAACAGCACTGGACTATCAATAAAACCTGCTGTAAAAGATGCACAAGTAGAAACTGTTATTTTCTTTGTCTTCTGTTTGTATTAATGGAGACATAACAAACCAACCAAGTGCTGTTCAGCCTTGAGAGTTGACAAGACCCGTGTGTGGCTATCTTCATCCTCCAGGTACACTAGCACCGAGCGGCTCTTCTTTGATGCCTGGCACTGGTCTCCACCTGAGGAGAAGGAAAACATTAAGAAGGTGTAGTTGTTTCAAAATATGATGCATCACATTGGAGGCTAAGAGGCCTGAATTTGAAGGAAAGATGAAAGAAAAACATATTGAACTGGACTGGAATGAGAATGGCCTAAGACAGGGAGAAATGGAACACGGTAATTCATGACCTTATTTTACCATAAAAGAATTTTGAGAGTACTGTTTGAATTAAGCAAAAGTTAGAATAAAGGGGCTACGTAAAAGAAGGTTTTTGTCTTTTGCTTTAATAAGACAAAAGTAGTAAAGTAGTAAAGTTCCTTCAAGGCCAATGAGGCCCATAGAGCCGGAGCTTATCCCAGTTTCTGTAGCGTGAAGCGGAACACATATGATTTTTATATCTGCTAGACAGGACGCTAGTCTGTCATAGGTTTACTTCCCCAGCAGAATATGCCAGTACCCAATTCGCACCTGGGTGGGG